>JAXBDA010002216.1:0-44807 GCA_036023075.1 Gaultheria prostrata | reverse complement strand
AGGTTTGTGAATCTATCAGGTGTTAGGGCTTCCCCTTCTCATTCCACAATATATATGGACAAATGTACAAGTACAAGAATACCCTTGGAAAGAAATAAAGCTAACAACTCAACCCCTAATTTAACAAACCCCTCTTTTGGACTCAATTGCTTCTAACGCGAACATAAGTTCTTTTCATTCGTTGGTCTTTTTAAGCAAAGCAATCTTTATCAGTCTATTATTCTATCTATCTATCCATGAAGCAACCAAAATTCAAAAAGAAACCAAGATTTAAATCTGACATGGTTACTGGAAGCATGGCTTATTACCAATGAGAGCTTGCCTTGATCGTAACAAAAATCAGTACGGGAAGAAAATCATCAGCACCGGGTACACGATTTTCTGACATTGATGCGTTGAGCAGCAAATTATTAATGACTCTGCAACAACTCAGAATACACAGAAGCTTCTCGCGTGGAGCTTTGAAAGCATTGATTTTCTGTAATTCTTTCTCTGCAAGCTGTTTGGAGGGAAGAGGTAAGGACAGATCTGGAAGTCGGAATACTAAAAACTTAAATTATTTCTTCACAATATGTATACGGTAGAACTCAACTTGAAATAAACCATTAGTTTTACAGATTAAAAAAAAAACAAAAAATGAAAAAAATACATCAAGTGAATCCCCAGTCGAGCACCAGAGATCTCTGGCGTGCATTCAAACACAGGAGAAGCCTGGAATATGATAGAAGAATATTTTAGCACGGGCTACAATTTACCAAGTAATCCAGAGATCTCTGGTGTGCATTCAAACACCGGAGAAGCCTGGAATATGATAGAAGAATATTTTGGCACTGGCTACAATTTACCAAGTAATGACGAATATAATGCATAATTGCTAGATTGGTATGATTCAGTAGAGTATACGAACGTCTTGTTTTAGTTTATACAACTTCCAGCTACTTGAATGTTCCATGTACTATAGAAGCACCTCAAATGCTGATAAAAAGAACCTGCCTGAGATATGTTGGGGAGACAAGCATAAAATTTTGAGCAGCATATGCTAGAAAACTGACAAAACAACATTACCAAACACAAAAAAAGAATTTGCTTGAAACTAAAGCGACCAAACAAAAAATGGGTGGAATAAATACCAAGTATAGTGGCAACATGGTTGAAGCAGTACAAAGTTACTAAAATCTCTGTACAGTTGACTAACACTTAATAGAAAAAGAAGCAGGAGTACCAGCCACGAAGCTTCGTTATGGAAAACTTCTGGAATATCCAAATGCTCAGGCCTTATAAAATGTTGCAACAAGTGAATTTTCTCTGAAATTTCTTGGTCAATCTCAGCATCCTCATGAGAAGAAGCAAATGTCCGAGCAAACAATTTTGTCATAACATACTTCTCCAAACCCTGCAATACCCAGAAAAAATGTTCTGTCAAGAATGTGCTACATGGAACGAATGACCAGACATTCACAATACATATGTACAACATGGCATTTCTTTAATGGGAAAACAAGTGTTTTTTAGACTACCACTCTCCCGGGGATATCATACCCCCTCGACATTCGAAATTTCACCTAATAAGCTTTACCCTAAACTTACCATAAAACCATATCATGGAAATTGAAACCTACAAGCACGAGCAATTTTCCTCTTGGACTATGGTAGATAGGAAATCTAGCTTTCCCAGGGTTTCAAACTGAAATGACAAAATCACTTGGGAGTTGGGAAAACGCAATAACAGTAACAGACAGCTGGGAAGCTTCTTCTTTTATCTGTGAATCCCAGATTCTTCTTTTATCTGTGAATGCCAAACAACCCAAGTCGAACTAACTAGATTTTCCCGCTCTTTCTCTTCGCACACCTTCAAACTCAAAATCCTATTATACGGTCAGAGTCGTTAGACCCAACATTTTCACCACCATAAATAGTATATGTTAATAACCTTTTTGGGCCATAACAAACCATTTAAACACTTTGGTGGAAAACCAAAATGGGATTTCTCTTCCCTGATCCTGCTGAATAAGTTAATTGGCACATGTCACCTAGGACTTGGGATCGATAAATCATAGGTTGAAAACACAGCGACAAACTCTAAAACACGAAGCATCCAAATATAGACTAGAGAGTAGTGCTCAACAAAAGCAGCAAATATAAGTGATATGGAACAATGTACTTCACAAGAATAAATGCTTTACTGCTTTCCAGAAACGAGAAAAAGAGAGTTCGAGAGACTACCAAAAAGGAGGGTTTTGCTTCAACCTTCAAAGCCAAGATCGGGTGCTTGTTTCTTCTCTGATTTTGATGGGTTTTCAGTATGTTTTATAATTCGACGAGCTCTAGTGTTGATCGGAGCGGATCATCAAGCTTCTCTCGGGATCTAAGAGTTTGGGATATCCATTTTGGCGAGACCTAAACTTGTGTATTTTGTTGTTTTTGTTGAAGTCCAGCTTTGGATGATGTTTGTGAGCCTCTAGTGGTGTACTAGAGAAGAATTCTTGTAACCACATTATTATTATAGTGGAAGATTTGGAAGCGGACTACGGTCCCGTGGGCGAACCTCTATTTTAGGGGGAACCACGTAAAAATATTGGAGTCTCGTGGTTTGCTTGTGTTCTTCACTTAACGGCCCCTGGATTTATTGTTGGTTATTGTGGATTGCAATATTTAGCCTATTCTCTATTTTCACAAGGTGGGAAAAATACGAAGAGGAATTCTTGCTAGAAGTTTTTCCCAACAGAGTGGTTTCAGAGCCCTTGGTTGTGTGTTTGGGCTAAATTTTGTGTGAATTAGAATGGAGGATCATTCAGGAGCTATGATTAAGTTGACTTCCACAAATTACTCTATATGGAAACCACGAATGGAGGATATCCTTTATACCAAGGACTTGTATTTACCTATCATGGTGATACAAAGAAAGTGAGACACGTGATGAGGCTTGGGCAATTTTACATAGAAAAGCCATTGCCCAAATCCCTACTTGGGTTAATCAAAGTGTGTTCCATCAAGTGGCTCAAGAAACTAATGCTTATGAGTTATGGAAGAAACTTGAGTCCATGTATGAGAGGAAAACGGCACAAAACAAAGCTTCTTTGATTCGAAGGCTTGTTAATTTAAAGTACAAGGATGGCCATAATGTTGCGGAGCACATGAGTGACTTCCAAGGACTGATCAATCAGTTGACTACAATGAAATTGGTGCTAGATGATGAGTTGCAAGCACTGTTGCTACTCTTTGCCTGACAGTTGGCAAACGTTGGTTGTTACAATCAAGAATTCGGCTCCAAGTGGGATGGTAACCATGGACATGGTGAAAGATAGCATGTTCAATGAAAAGGCAAGAAGGAAAGAGCAAGGTATTTCGGGTGAGACAGAGGCTCTTGTTGCTCAGAACGGGGGTAGAAGCTTGACTAGAAATTCTGGTGGTGACCGTAACAAGTCCACAGACAAGTCAAGTAGCAAGTCAAAGAGGAAAATCCAAGCCAAGGAATGAAATCGAATGCTATCATCGTCATAAGACGGGACACATTAAAAAAGAGTGCAGATTACTTAAAAATGAGCAGAGGAAAGGTAAAGGTGGCGAAAGTAGTGGTGAGAAAGATACAACCGCAGTTGTCACTGGTGAGGAAGTTATCAATGTCTAGGATGATGGTTTTGTTGGGCTCGCAGGGCAAGATCTGAGTTAGGTGATTGACTCTGGTGCTTCCTTCCGTGTTACTTCACAAAGGGATTTCTTCGCATCCTATGCACATGGGGACTTTGGCCATGTTCGGATGGTTAACGAAGGTGTGTCCAAAATTGTGGGGATGGGAGATGTTTGCTTAGAGACCAACACGGGTTGCAAGCTTTTGCTTAAAGATGTTAGACATGTTCCGGATATTCGCCTAAATTTGATTTCCGCCGGCAAGCTTGATGATGAGACAAGAACCAATTTGGTGTTGGGAAATGGTAACTCTCCAAAGGTTCCTTGATTATTGCAACGGGAAAGAAGAGTTCTAGTCTTTATTTAATGCAAGCTAAGCTAAGCAAAGGAGAAGTGAATGTAATGGAGGATGAGGCTTCAACCGAGCTATGGCACAAGCGGCTTGGTCACATGAGCGAGAAGGGAATGTAAATTCTAGCCAGGAAGGCCGTCCTTGCTGAGGTGAAAGGTGCATGTTTAAGGTATTGTGTCATTGCTTAGCCAGTAAACAACAAAGAGTTGCTTTTAATAGAACTCTTGCATCTAGAAAACTTGATGTTCTAGATTTGATACATTCCGATGTTTGCAGTCCAATGAAAGTTAGTACACATATTGGTGTACGTTACTTTTGTTACTTTCATTGATGACCACTCTAGAAAAGTTTGGGATTATGCTTTGAATACTAAAAATGCTGTGTTAGAAGCATTTAAACTTTTTCACGTGGAAGTAGAAAGGCAAACCAGAAGGAAAGTGAAATGTATATGAGTAGGTAACGGTGGTCAATATGGAGGACCATTTGAGCGGGTATGGCAAAGAATCTGGCATCAGGCATGAAAGGACAATTCTCAAGACACCTAGGCAAAATGGTGTGGCAAAAAGAATGAATGGAACAATTGTGGAAAGAGTGAGATGTATGTTTTCTCATGCGAAGCTGCCTAAATCCTTTTGGGGTGAGGCAATGAGGACAACAGTTGCTCTAATCAATCTTTCTCCTTCAGCTCCATTGAATGGTGACGTGCCGAATAGGTTTTGGTCTGGCAAGGATGTTTCCTATGGGGTGTTTGGGTGCAGGGCATTTGTGCATATTTCAAAAGATGAGAGGTCTAAGCTTGATGGCAAGACAAAGCAGTGTATTTTTCTTGGATATGGCAATGAAGTGTTCGGTTATAAGTTGTCGGATCCAGTTGCTAGAAAAATTGTGAGAAGCGTTGATGTAGTCTTCTTTAAGGATCAAACTATTGAAGACTTTGACAAAGATGAGAAGCCAACAACCTCACAAGAGTACCCAAATTAATCTTGATCTAGTTCATCCACCAGTGGTGCATGATGAATACGAGGGAGATATTCAAGATGATGGTGGTATTGATGATACTCCTGCAACTGAGGATATAGAATAAGAAGGGCCAGAAGAGCAAGTTGGGGTGTACATGGTCCGGATTGGACTGGTTTTGTAGAAATCCAGGAACCGAACCATATCTTACGGTTCGAAAGAATTGAGAACCAAAACCAGAACCAGATCATTACACATATATAACAAAACCAGAACAAGACCATTTGATCGGTTTGGTTTACGGTTCTAAACCATTTAACATCTACACTATGTTCCACGGACACGGGTGCGGGAATCGGATACGGGTGTGGATCCAAGAGTCGGACACTTGAAACCTGAAAATTGAGGATTCGTGGATATGGATCCAAATTTGGACACAGGTGCGGGGATCCGCCACATAATATCTTTTTAAATATTTTTAAAAATATTTTCAAATATTTCTAAGATTTTTTGTTATTTTTTGAATTTAACATATGAAATAATAAATATTTTATGTACTAAAAGTACATCCATTCTTTTATTTACATGAGAAATATAAATTTTATGTGAAAAATATTTTTTTATCTCAATTTTTTGAATAACAGGAAAACATTTTAAAAGTGTGATGCAGCTGTTCTACAGCCGTGCTTAGGGAATCAGTATAATATTACGTAGTGGAGGTTTGCAGTAGTGGAGAATAGAGAGGGTCATGATCAGGTGTGACACTCCCAAGAGGAAAAGGACAAATTTTAAAAAGTCAAGGACATAAGTTAATAACTTAACTCCAGGTGGCACTTTAGTGGTTACACTAAAATTGGGTGGAACATGTTGCACCCACAGGATAACAAAGCCTTGTACAGGGTTTATTTAGATCTTTGTACCATCGTCTTCCTCCTGAGAACGAATCGCCGCTGCAGAGCTGCTGGTCTTCATCATCAAATCAGGTCTCTCTCTCTCTCTCTCTCTCACTCTCGATCTTCTTCTTCTTCTTCCGCCAACAACAACTCGCCAACCACCGTCGACCATCACCCACCGGTCGCCGACACCGAACGAACCAAACCTGCACAGAGACGTATCCGGTTTTTCCCAGCCGGATCCGACACGTATCCCGTACCCGTGTCCGTGTCGCACCCGTGTCCGTGCGGATACTTCGCCCATTTTGGGGGATCCGTGCAACATAGCATCTACAAATTGCCAAAAAAAAAACATGAATAAAAATACCATTACTTTATTGAAATTGCTCACAATTTGATGAACTTGGAGAGTTAGAGACGTGAGAATGAAATAACTTTGGAACCCTTAAAAAGAGTTCTAATATAGCTATCACTGTAGAATTTCATATTTATGGGAAACAAGAAATAGTTTTGGGGAGTGGAAGCGTTTTGGCCATTTGGGGGAGTAGAAGAGTTTGGTAGGTAGTTGAAAAGTTTTATTGATGGCTCATGGTAGATGCAATGGTAAAATAGAACCGAGGACCGAACCATAATATACGGTTCTCAATTTTTTGAAACCAAAACCAATCCATTAAACCATAGAACCAATCCAAATAGATTGGATCAGATCGATTCAGTTGGTCTGGTTTCGCAATTTTTTCGATTTTCTTGGACATCTCTAGTCTCAAGAACCACAGTTGAGAAGGTCAACTAGGGAGAGGCAACCTTCAAAAAGGTATCCGGTTCATGAGTATGTGATGCTTATAGATGGGGGAGAACCTGAGTGCTATCAAGGAGCTCTAACTCACGAGCACAAGGGGGAGTGGATGAAAGCCATGCAAGAAGAGAAGAAATCCTTGCATGAGAACCACACTTATGACTTGGTGAAATTGCCTAAGGGTAAGAAAGTTGTTAAGAACAAATGGGTCTATCGATTGAAGACGGAAGAGAAAAGCTCACAGCCACGGTACAAGGCAAGGATGGTTGTGAAGTGTTTTGGCCAAAAAAAAAGGAATTGTCTTTGAAGAAATTTTTTCACTGGTGGTGAAGATGCCATCTATACGGGTTGTTATTGGGTTGGCCGCCAGCTTGAATCTTGAGATTGAGCAGCTTGATGTGAAAACAGCTTTCCTTCATGGTGATTTGGAGGAAGAGATTTACATGGAGCAACCGGAGGGGATCAAAGTCAAAGGCAAAGAGAACTTAGTTTGTAAACTAAGCAAGAGCTTGTATGGGCCAAAGCAAGTGCCACGACAACGGTACAAGAAGTTTGATTCGTTCATGGTTGAGCATGGGCATAAAAGTACTTCTTCGGATCATTGTGTGTTTATGAAGAAATTTTAGGATGGTGACTTCATCATTTCATTGCTTTGTGGATGATATGTTAATCGTTGGCCATGATGCTAGCAAGATTGAGAAGTTGAAAAATGAGCTTGGTAAATCCTTTGCTATAAAGGATTAGGGTCCCGCAAAGCAAATACTTGGTATGAAGATTACCCGTGACCGAAAAAATGGCAAGTTTTGGCTATCACAAGAAAGGTACATCAAGAAGGTGCTAGAGAGGTTTAACATGAGCAAGGCTAAACCGGTTGGCACTTCACTTGCTAATCATTTCAAACTTAGCTCCAAGCAAAGTCCAGCAAGTGAGAAAGGAAAAATTGAAATGAAGAATGTTCCATATGCATCGGCGGTTGGCTCTTTAATGTATGCAATGGTATGTACTGGGCCCGACATAGCCTATGCGGTTGGTGTGGTGAGTAGGTTTCTCTCCAATCCGGTAAAGGATCATTGGGCTGCAGTGAAATGTATTTTGCATTATCTCTGAGGAACTTCCAAAATGTGTTTATGTTTTGGAAATGGTAAGCCTTTGTTAGAAGGCTATACGGATGCCGACGACGGGATATGTTGACTCTAGAAAATCCACTTCAGGCTACTTGATGACTTATTCAGGGGGAGCGGTATTGTGGCAGTCTCAAGTGGCAAAAATGCATTGCATTGTCTACCACCGATGTAGTGTACATTGCAGTGGCAGAGGGATGCAAAGATATGCTTTGGATGAAAGAACTTCTTCAAGAATTGGGCTTTAATCAAGAGAGGCATGTTCTCTATTGTGAGTCTATGACAATCAAAGTGCTATTCATTTGAGTAAGAACCCAACGTTTCACTCACGGTCAAAACACATTGATGTGCGGTGTCATTGGATTCGTGAGGTGTTGGCTGAAAAGTTGTTACAATTGGAGAAGGTTCATACGGATGAAAAGTTGCCCAAGGAGAAGCATTTGTTTTGTTGTTCCCAAGCGGGGTTGGTTGAACCTCCCACCTAAGTTGGGAGGGGGAGATTTATTGGGTGGGTCCCTCCTTATTGGTGGGTCTACAAAGTGGCTCAATTGATTGGGTCCAAAAATATATGGGTAATCTTGCATTTATTGAAATTGCCAAAGGGGGAATCTTGTATTTTCCTTTTGGACAATATAAAAGGGCCAGGAGATTCTTTTCTCCATTACTGCTTTCCAGAAACAAGAGAAAGAGAGTTCGAGAGACTACCAAAAAGGAGAGTTTTGCTTCAACCTTCAAAGCCAAGATCGGGTGCTTGTTTCTCCGATTTTGATGGGTTTTCAGTATGTTCTATAATTCGACGAGCTATGTGTTGATCAGAGCGGATCGTCAAGTTTCTCTCAGGATCTATGAGTTTGGGATATCCACTTTGGTGAGACCTAAACTTGTGTATTTTGCTTTCTTTTTTTTTTTTCTTTTTTTTGTTGAAATCCACCTTTTGGTGATGTTTATAAGCCTCCAGTGGTGTATTACAATTATAGTGGAAGATTTGGAAGCGGACTACGGTCCCGTGACGTACCCCTACTTGATGGTGGACCACGTAAAATTTTTGAAGTTTTGTGGTTTGCTTGTGCTCTTTACTTTACGGCTCCAAGATTTATTGTTGGTTATTGTGGATTGCAATATTTAGCCTATTCTCTATTTGCAAAAGGTGGGAAAAATACAAAGAGGAGTTCTTGCTAGTAGTTTTCCTCAACAAGGTATTGGGAGAAATGCAAAGACTACTGAGACTCCAAAATAAAAGAAAGTTTCCTTCAGTTCAAATTGGCTTGAAACTTATCACTGAAAGTTGGAGTAACCACTTACTTTTTGACAAAAGGTTGGATTTAACCTCGTGAAGAAACTAGAAGTGTAGAGGAGCTGAAGCAATGTTACAAAATGACCAGAACACCTAAACTCTACCACCCAAATCAACAAATGTTTAAAATCTTAGTAATTGGGAGAGAAGAGTAAAGCTTACCTCAATCGCAGCGTCAATTTCTTCCTCCGATGCACCGTCCCACAATGGATGATCCCTAATAGAAGCTTCCATCGTCAAGAGGAAATCTTGAACTCTTTTACCATCATTTTCAGGGTTCGCCGTGTAAAACGAAAAAGACACTATAAAGCTGCAATTGAGACATCAAACAATTATATACTACCAAGTACTGTAACGTTGCTGGTTCAAATCCCATGAAGAAAAGAAGTACCTTTTGATGGAACGAACAAGATCAAGAGAGGCTGGGTTTCGCATTCGGTCGAGAAAATCATAGAAAGAGAGCGATTGTGAAGAGGAAGAAGAAGCATCCATTACTCCCTCAAATTTGTACATACATATGAGGGTCGAGATTGATGCGTTTTCTCTTCTATAGAAACAACAGCAGCAGCGTCGTCGTCATCCCTTTCTCTCACTAGAATTGTGCGTTTTCTCTTTGTTTTGCCCATGAGTAGAGCTTGAGGAAGAAGACTGTCAACTGTAATTTTTTGAGGAAGAGAAGAATGGTAGGTTGCGCACGTGTGACGGTTCACTTTTTTACTCGCCTACAAGGAGGCCCAAGAATGGGCCAGTCCAAGCAGACGGATCGTAATCGAGGTAGGTCGGGCCGATATTTTTCCATTTCCACAGCTTAGCCCAGCTCGAACCTTCTATAGTCTTGGGCCTAGGACTAGTTCTTGTGGACTGGTGGAAAAATCGATAACTCAAGCTCATTCTAAATAACAAGTGAGAGCTTGAGTTTTCAATTTTTCATATTATGACAATTGTAGCCCATCTAAAACAACAACAACAAAAAACACATTGTAGCCAACCATGTTACCCTAACGAACTAGGTATAATTTTGGAAGAACATATCTAGGGCAGGGACGGAACTGGGATTCATATCCGAAGATCCGCAATGTAAAAAACAAAATTTTGGAAAATTCAAGGTTCAAGAATCTAAAACATTTAAATGTCTAAACAATACCCAACACCATATACAATATCTAAGTGTTCTTAACAATCCAAAGCAATTAGAAAGTGAAAAAAAATTCCCAATGCGCACCTCAACCATGAATCAAAGTGGAATGCGATTAATCTCGAAAATCATCTATGATAGAATCAGAATTAATTTTCGAAGAAATTTCCTTCTTGATGAACAAAACCGAAGCATATGTGAGAAACTCATCCTCCATTTTGTTGTGAAGTTTAGTCTTAACATTATTCATAGCGACCAGGCCACCAGGTTTAGCAAGTACTAGCTAGACCTGATAGGACAGCTCGAACTCTGCTCACATTGGGGCAAAGCCAAATTCTTTCTGCTAGGGCCAGCCCTTGGGTGGTTTTTGGATTTTTTTGTTCTGTTTTGCAATGAAAATGATTAATTTAATTAAAATTGAAAGCATGATTTTCTAATCCACAATTCTATGAACCTGTCTAGTCCTATCAGTACACATCATATTTTTAGGGTGAATTTCCACTATGATACTTTCGGTATTTTTGGTTGTTAGAATTTGAGTGTAAGAAGACCAAAATTTTCAAAAATATCGAAATTATTGTTAGTAGAAACTCAATCGATATGTATATAAATGGATAATACATAGAGATATTGACGAATTGAAATTTGATCCAATTGAGTTTAAACAAATTGAAAGAGATATTGACCAATTGTTGTGTAGCTAGATGTAATAGGCTTGCAGGTCTTTCTGCGTTGTGATCGGTTACATCATTTTAGTCTACTGTATTGACATTGCGAAGTGATTAATAAAATTTTCTCTCTATGCTCCAAAAAAAAACCCTGGATGATACTATGACTAGGCACAGATTAATTGTTAGAATATGTGTAAACATTAACTCCCACATTGAAAAAAATAGAAAAGGGTTTTGGACCTTAATACACTATTGGATGACTCAATATTTACAAGACGTAGCCTTTTAAGTGGATATGGATTATTCAATAAATATTGAGTCAATGTTCTAAAATTCGCTAGGTGCTACTCGACAAAGAAGGGGCGCCTAAGGTCTAGGCCCTGAGTCGCTGACTAGTTGGCCGCCTAGCGCCCTAGGCAGGGACTAGGGGCCAACTAGGCAGCTTTCTAATTAATCTAGCCATTGGACTCACCGCCTAGCGCCTAGGCAGAGAGTAGTCGGCCGCCTTCTAAAACACTGATTTGGCCCAATTAATGTGATGGACTCTCTAGCGTTATTCCCCAAAAATATTTGTCCTTGTGGTACGCCTTTTTTTTTTTACACAGCAAAAGAGGGATTTATTAATCAAATATCAAAGATACAAGATTAAACGGAGCAAGAGAAAACAAAAAAGCCTCTCAAGACCCAAAAGAATGGAAGGTTGACAAGAAGACAACCAACCAAACGAAGCGAAACCCAAAACCCCAACACCCAAAAACCAGAAACCCAAAGAAGCAACCCAACGACAAGCAAACAACCAAGCAAAGAGAAAATTAGTGAATATTAACCGCCCTTGCTTTATTAAGGGCTTCCATCTCAGCAATCTTGCTAATGACCTCATCTTCCTCACCATCATAGCTAATACCATAAAGTTTGTCTACTGCCCAAATGGCTTGAGCTTCATCTAACAGAATCATGTTCCTGTTGTTAATAGCCCCAGAAGAAATAGATGCCGAAAGAGCAGCTGATGCCATTGCTGACCTTAACACCACACACTTCTTACTCTTTCTCCCCTTGGATTCACTAGTCCTTGTGGTACGCCTTGACGCGATCAATGCATCAGACAAACTCGCAACATTAATAACAACTGTCATTCTGTCAATTGGAAAAGCATATGAATGGCCGTCATACGTACTGTCATTAGAAAGAATTCTTTTGTGACCATGTGCGAGCTACCTAGCTAGAGAGGCATTTATAGGGCTCCAACTGTAATCGGTTCATTAATCCAACCTTGTGTGAATGGATCAGATGTATAATTAATATAGTACATACATAAACATCTGTGCTTTCATTTTCATGTACATTTCTGATCACGCGTGCATCTTTTTTTTCATATTTACATCCTTTGTTCCAAATCATGTTAGTCTTACTTTCCTTTTTTGAATGTCTAAAAGTATGGGATCAATTTGAAAAGCCAACAACGGAAATGTGGTAAAGTTTCTTTTCAGCCCTTTTCATTTCATGTTTAAGATGCTTTTAACAATAAAAACAGTGAGACCGGATGTCCATACCTGTTTATTTTAGTTCCTGAAAGTTAATAACCCAGCAAACCTCTAACATTCTCAAAGTTTGGGAATGTTTAACCTCCACGGCATTGAAATATGCAACCTCATAAAAGAGAAACACTTATTACTTTCTAATATTCTCGAGTTACTCGACCAAATGCTATCTCACAAGCATGAGATGTTTAAAACGTCGACCTAATGATGACCCAGTGAAAAAGCTAGGAAATTTTTTGATAAACCAAATGGTAGTAGAAAAACAGAAAGGGAAGCTGGCGTGAAATCCAATCGAGTACTTAAAAAATAAATCAAATTAATGAAACCCTCCTCAAGGTCGTCTCTTCCACATGTGCAGATCAGCTCAAGCTATGGCTGATAATTCGTGTCCAACTGAATCATATCAAACCTTTAATCTCTATAGAATATTCTTACATTCTTACATACTCCCTCCGTCCCTTTTTAAGGGATCCACTTGGGAAACGTGTATTTTTGTGGACGTTAAAATAAGCACTTTTGTTGAACGTTTAAAATTTTTTTTTGCACCAAATTAAAGTACTCAATGAGCACTTTAATTTGGTATAAAAAAATTAAAAAATTATATAGAGAAATAAATTTTTTAGGGGTTTGAAATTGCACGTATTCCCGTATGGATCACTTAAAAAGGGACGGATGGAGTATAAAGTAAGGTCATTCTATTATCAGTCTACTGAGTTGACAATAAACACAGAAGAAGAACAAAAAAAAAACACGCACTCGGTGTACTTTTTACACTTTTTAACATATCTCTATACATTTTTATGTATTTTTCACATATTTCAATATACTTTTTAAACCTTAAGGACCGCCTAATTTTAGAATTTTCCATACAAGTATACAATCTCCATTCATGCATATGAATGTACATGACTGCATATATGGCATATGCTAGTCTAAACTCTGGTGCATAGAGGATTAAGCATCAGCCGTCCAATAAAACTTGATAATCCCAAGAAGGTTTAGTACTAGCTGTTTTTCCAAGGCCTTTGCTTTGGGAACAATCAAATTATCACCCCATAAATCATATGGTTTATTTATTTCCTCGGGATCGTTTATGGCTTTAAATACTGCAATCGAACCCTAAAATACTGAAACAGAAAGAACAATATCCACACGCGACTGCAGAGCAAGTGATATTCCACGAATTTGACGCAAGGGATCGATCATATACCCTCGAGAACACTTCTTACATGGACCAACAGACAGTACGACAAGCTAGTAGATAAGCTAGCACTCTTCCCAAATGTGCATGCAGACGTGTAAATTGAGGAAACAGCTTTTTACAATTTAATTTAGTACTTTACATCATATTTACCAAAGTTTTATTTTTCCGTATTTGGGAAATTTACCCCAAAAAACACAAGAAGAAAAAGAAGAACCACGCAGATCATTAGCTCAGTACGTATGTAGCTGAGGGCGAGTTATAAGTTAATACTCAAGATGATGATGATAACAACAACAACAACTGAACTCATCTAGTCCGCAATCATTAGAGGTATGAGTGAAGGATATATAATTCGAAACAGACCTAATATTTGACAATATATGCATAAAATGGTTGCTCTCAGAATACCACTGAAACAGTGACTCCCTAAACCTCCAAGAACCGAGGAGCTAAGGGATGTTTAGCTGCAGAACAATGCCCCAAAATCAAAGCCGTAAGGCATCAGAGAGGGCAGGCCTAGAGACCGAAATCAACTTCTTAGCTCATTACCATGTTAATACTCAAGACACTACTGTGAATTTGTTCGCTCGCTGGGACATTTTAACCATCTTTTATGAGGTATGTTTAATGTTTTGTGTTCTGTTCCAGTGATCAGACTCTGCTCATCTTTTATGCATTAATGATTGGTTAATAAATTGAATAGAACTGGATTTTTAGATCGAATGCTTACCGATATTCAATTATGTTGAATTTTAGATGGTCTCCTAATAAAACGATTCTTACGAAGTGATCGATTTTTTTTCCATTAAAGTATGACCTGATATGAGTAAATCAAGTTACTACACCGATGACTCTCATTGTTATCTTCAGATATATAGCTTGATTTGCTACCTAGTACTAATTTTTACTATAAACAAGCAATTAATGACCAAGTGGAAGAATATACAAATTTATTTGGTTAATAATTTATTTTGCTTATTTTAATTACATTGTGGTGTTTGTTGGGTATTTCCAAACAGTGTTGACTTCCATTAAATGGCATGGGCAGTTAAACGATTGGAATGTGCACCCAACATTTTTTACTTACTACTGACTAAACGGGCTCTTATACCTATGATTTGAGTCTTAATTTGCATTGGGAACAAATATAATGAAACCTGGAAAAAAATTCCAAATGTCTTGCCTTGTAGAGTACGTCATCAAGAACTATGCAGTTATTTAAGAGGTTAAACTCACCATCGAACAGATAATTAAGTAGTCATTAATTTCATTTACTTACCTTAAAATACTAAAAAGTGTCAAAACTTTTAAAAGTAGTTGATGTACCATATGAAATGAAATGAATGATTTATCTCGAAACCCATGTTGAGGAGTTTTAGAAAATGGGAAACTCACGTTTAAAACACTTTTATGGGTAAGTAAAAGAAATGACTACTTCCACAAAATATATATATTTACTTTTCCCTCATTATTTAATAACCTAAAAGAAGAGAAGTTAGCTTTCACTTTATTTCGTAGTATTTCTTTACCGAGTTCAATTTCGTTGACCCTCCTTCAAAAGAGGGTTAACAAAGCCCTGAGTTTCCCAAAAAAAAAAAAAAATCCCCGAATGGCTAAAAGTGCTTTTAGCCAACTTCCTTTTTTTTAAAAAGCCTCAAAATTAACGTATGTCAACAAAATGACATGTCTCAAAAACGTGTTTTTTTGTATTCTAACAAAATGAGAAACCACTCCTGAATTGCGTACATTACATATGAGTACTCTTCCATGCATGCATGCATGTATGTAACCACCAGAAGCTTAGTTGGTACTAACAACATATATTCATGATGATTATCAATTTATCATACATAAGTAATGGACTTAGTTGTTTTATACCCATATCATGCTGAAATGAATGAAACATCCATCATAATTGCTTTATAATGAAAGTCGTCGCGCTATCAGTCTCTTAATTCTCAGTACGAACTTAGGATTTCAAATAGTAGAGCAATTAGGTTAGTTCAGCTCGACAAGATTTTTATATCCAACTACAGGATCAAGAGTTCGAATCTCTGCTCGCGTGTCGCTGTTATTACTTTAAAAAAAAAATAAAAGAATGTCTTTAAGGTATAGGAGTCTATTCAACATTTATTCGTTCTTCACTTTAGCAGGAGGAGAATTTGACTACTGGCAGTACTGGTCTGGTACATATAGCAAGGCGAGTGGACGTCACGAACGTGAACAGTGTGAGGGGGATAGAGCAAGCTGGTATTACATCCGAAAAAGTAAACCCTAGTGGAAATTCTTCTTCCTCCCCATTAATTTATTCCAAGTCGCGTTCCTTCGACGTGCTTTTTACGGTAGCTTTTACGCATCCCCGCCGGCGTAGTCACCGGCCGTCAACTTTCACACATCAACCTCTTCCATTACAAACCCTCCCCTCCCTCACTATACCCCCTCCCATGATTTATATATAAAAGCCTTTGAGCAGCAAGCAAGCAAGCAAGAAAAACCCATCACGAAGAAATGATTGGCAGTACTCAAAATTAACTGTTCCGTACCAACAACTCTGTGGAGGGGATGGCTTCATCGAGCAGTAATGGAGGCGGTGGCGGTGTTCCACCGGGGTTCCGTTTCCACCCGACGGACGAAGAGCTTCTTCACTACTACTTGAAGAAGAAGGTGACCTTTGAAAAGTTTGAGATGGAGGTTATCAGAGAGGTGGATTTGAATAAGATTGAGCCATGGGACCTCCAAGGTACCTACGTAGTACTTTCAACTATATATTATATGTATATAATTCTGTAAGTATAATTTACAATCTTGAGTTCAAAATCTTGATTATCATCTCTATATCTGTTTCTTTCCTTAATACTGCAACCAGCCGCATCCATAAGAGAGAGGTCTGGGTTCGAGTTTATAGAGATGCTTTGAATTCCTTTTGGTTATTTTACTAATTTTTCTGCTAACCCCGTATTGCAAATAAAAAACCCACCATGCGGAGATGTCTCAAACTTGGGTATATATGGTTGTAACTTGTACCATCATTATTAATTTACATCTTTTGATAAAATATCTAATTCAAAATTAATTAGAACGTGCAACTCACTAATAATGTGAAATACATTAGATTTACACTTTCGGGACTCCAATTAAGCAATGTGCACATTTTGGCACATAAGAAGAGTAATCAGGCGCTGAAATCATAGAGTCTTGCATGTCCAAAACCTTTCTGAGGGAAAGATCTATATTATATAATGTCATTTTGAAGCATTTATTAACTGAATGTTAATTCCTCTTCAGAAAATTAAAATCAGTTGATAATAAGGAAAAGCCCGGGCTCATATAAATAGTTTTAGAGATGGTAATTAACCGGCATGACCCAAGTTCTAGCATTTTTCAAGTTCATGTATCAATTTATTGAACATATATATAACAATTTGTATTTTGCTATTCGTTTTTTATTCTTGATGCTCTATATATTTTCCATCGGAACCTTAAATTTAAAAGATTCATGCATGAAGGTATGATTCAATTTTGTAATGCATAACGATTCAAATTTTATGGAAGATATATATGACGTTTCTTCTTAATTTGCTATCGAAAAATCCTATAGTTGTTTTGGTTTACAGTGTATCAAATGTCTAACTTAATTTACTCGTTAACCCACAAATAAAAAGGAAAGAAAAAATATTTTTCTTGCAACCCCAGTTGTCTTTTTTCTATTTTTTTCTTTTTCTTTTTTTTGAACGGCAACAAAATTTATTAATCATATAACGACGTTACAATGATTAAACGGGACAAGAACAAAACATTGAAACGAAAAGTGAAACCCAGCAAGGTAGGCACACCACTCCACGAAAGTCATCTGCCGCTCGAGACCCAAACATATATGATGGGCAAGGAACCAATCAAAGACACCCAAGGACCAAGCCCAAACACCTAATGATCTAGCCTAACTTTTTTCTTTTTCTTGGGGAGTATGGTAGCACATTATGACTTTATTCATACAGGTTATTCACACGTCTTATCATGATATTTTTGGATTTTAGAAGATGCGAAAATTGTAAATGACAGTAAAAAAAGTATCTATATATAATAATTTCCATTCAAACAAAAAAATATGTAATACTTCTGCTACCACAAGGCCTTGAGAGGTAAGAAACAGGAAGTATTACCCTCCATTTTTAAGCGGCACCTGATTTTTGTTTTGAACAACGACCTGTAAAAAATCGAGATCCTCTCGGCTTACAAAAAAAGAGGTGTAAGTGTAAATATGTATTTCTAATGAATTGCATCAACAGTAATACAACAAATAAAAACCTTAGCTGCTGGGATATATCAATGATTAATTGGATTTTACCTGAAAGATGTACGCTAGATCTTTGTTTATATAACTAGAAAAATTTAAATAACGGCATGTGTGTTTATGGAATATGTGATCTTCTGACGTACGTAGCTGTGGTATCACTATCTACAATTACAATAAGTTAAGTTAGGCTGAGTTTCCTCTAAGGTATTTTCGGTACTTTCAACAGTATTTTGAGTATTTTTTCGTAAGCCAGAACAACACCTACTATTGATTACAGTGGGAAGACGGTATTTTTAATAGAAACTCAACCTTAGTCTCATACATTTAATGCAATCAATATCATTAGAAATGTATTCCTAATGCAAAATTAAATGCATGCACTTAAACTCTTCACAAGTCTCTCTTCAGATTTATTTTTACCATAGATGATCCAGCTTCCATATTTGTCACAACATGCAAATAAGTGAAAGAAATGGAGTATACATACCTGCTGGCGCATGTACATATGATACATGTAAATGTATACAGAGAAATGTAGGATCGGATCGACACCACAAAACGAGTGGTACTTCTTTAGCCACAAGGACAGAAAGTACCCAACTGGTTCGAGAACAAATAGGGCAACAAATGCAGGGTTTTGGAAGGCAACAGGCAGAGACAAGTGCATAAGGAACAGCTTCAAGAAGATTGGTATGAGGAAAACTCTTGTTTTCTATAGGGGCAGAGCTCCTCACGGTCAGAAGACAGACTGGATCATGCATGAATACCGGCTTGAAGATGCTGATGATCAAGCCAACAACAGTGTAAGAAAACAAAACAAGTCTCCTCGTTTCAATAAAACACAAACACTTTGGCATGTCTTCTCATATTCATTGTACAATACTCGTTTTTTGAAAGCTTAATTTAGAAGTCGTTCCAGTTTCTTGATTTTTTGGTTGTCTTTCATTTCAATTTTTTTTTTGCGTCAAAACTTTGGTGATTATACGTTTGTCTCGACTAGTGTGGAGGGCCCTTTGTCCATCTAGTACCTAGGTTGTGCTGTGGTGACGGTCTGTTCTTCCGGACAGTAGCCATGACTTAAACTGAACATTCCACAGGGGGTTAGGAGCCCCTATGGTCACGCCCAAGGGGAATTGCTATGTTGGTTGCCTCCTCCCACCTTTTTGCCGTTAAGTAAAAATAAAATACATTTGACTCGACGAGTGAAATCAAAATTAGGTAAAATATATGACTTTTTAGGAAATATCCAAGAAAAGACAGTTAAATAAAACTTTTACTAATTTTCTAAAGGAAGCATTTGTAAGACCAAAAAGTAATAATTGCAAAATAGCTTTTACGGGAAGCCTTATTTTTTTGGTGTATGGTTTATATGCAGGAGGATGGTTGGGTGGTTTGCAGGGTATTCAAGAAGAAGAATTTATTCAAAGTTGGAGGTGAAGGTGGTGGAGCTAATAATATGATGGCCACAGATCACCAGCTCAACAATAATAGCTCAAATGCCAATCCATCTCGTACCAGCTACATGCACCACAGGGACAATCATCAGTATCTAATGCGTCACCAACAAAGCTTTGATCTGTACAAATCCAGTGAGCTAGCACTCAATTATTCTCACATTCCCTTACCTTATCATCCTCACATTAATATTATCCAAGAACAAAATCTCATCCCGAACCACAAGTTGATGGGTTACGATTACTCGGCTCTCCCATCAGATTCGCCGTTAATGGTCAAGCAACTTATGTCCTCCAACCCTAGAGATTGTGAAAGCGGAAGTGATCAGAATCTTCAGTACCAAGCCTGCGAGCCCGGGTTAGAGGTCGGAACATCATGTGAACCGTCTCAAAATATGGTTAGCGGAAGAGATCATCACGAAAACTTGAACGAATGGGGAATGCTTGATCATAGCAGGCTTGTAGCTAGTACTAGTCCTCATCTTGGGCACGAAGACTCTTCGGCCAAAGGTCATGATCATGTGAGGTTTGAGGATGCAAATGCACCGTCAATGCACCCGATGAACCAACTGTCTCTGCGGGGGGAGATGGACTTTTGGGGGTATGGAAAGTAGTATCGATCGATCTCAAATATTGATTGATGCATGAATTTGCCTATAAATCTATAATGGTGCCAAGGACTGAGTTTATATTAACACTTTCAAACTATTTCATTTCATTTATATTGAAAATTAAATGTATTTGAATTGTGTATTTGTTGAATGATTTGATTATATGAATTTCTTTCCAAAGCCACGCACCGGATCGAACTAGGGACGAACACAGAATTTCATGTCTTTCGGAATCGATGCATGCATTTGATAAATGTAGGAATAGTACTATTGATAGATTACACTATATTCCAATTTGAGAATGAGGAGAAACTTGAATTTGGGGCTAACTATGGATTCAGGCCTTGTTCTCCAATAGATTTTAAGTAAATTTTATGAAAATCTCATAAAATGGGCATTTTATGAAGATGTGAAAACATGGAGTTGTTTTCCCAACTGATAAAATGTAGTAGTTTTCCTATAGGTTTTAGGGGGATTTTATGAAAATCTCATAAAATGACATTTACATTTTATGTGTTGAGATTGAAGTATCATAAAATGTGAGATTTTATGTACCTAAAATCTATTGGAGAACAAGATCTCATAAACAAATACTCCTCCGTCCCAAAGTATTCATCGCCTTTTGAAAATCTATTTTTTTTTTAAGAGAACACAATTATTACTCTTCAAACGTGTAAATCCCAAAACCGTCCCCCTTTTTTTTTTTCAAATTCTTAATGGTTACTTTTTACACTTAAGTGCATTTTTCCCTACAGTTTTGTTCTTGAATTTGAACATGAGGATGAAGAATAGAAAAGACAATGGTTCAATTTCTTATTTTTGAGTAGTCAACATGGACAAGGAGTATGATGTAGGACAAGATATACACCCCTATGACTTATTGAAACATTATTTTTTGGCAACTTTTATTAGGAGCTTGAAATATCCATCAAAAAACTTAGCCTCAAGTTAAGACTAAAACTCTTGGTTTGGTACTGCCATTCTCTTTCCATTCTCTCAAACAATCTGCTAGTTCTTGGTTTGGTACTGCCCAAGATCTTTTGATAGCTGTCCGTTTTTTCACTCCTACAAAGGTCAGTCCGTGGTTTCCGTTACCGGTAGCCTCCCTTTCTGCTTTTTCTGCTCGTTTTGGCGCTTCGTTTGCCTATCTGTTTTGATCTCTCGTTTCTTCTTTGTCGGCGGCGTCGTGTCTCCATGATGGGGAGGCACAGTGCTGATGTCGATTGGACACTGGTTTCCAATAAAAGGCCATCAAAGCAACAATCTTTGGAGAGTTTGAAATACTCATTTGTTTTCAGTTTTTGTCGATAATCTTCCATATGAAATGGACTTTATCTGGCTTTGCCAAATATTCCGGTCATACGGGGAGGTGGTGGATGTTTTTATCCCAAAAAAGATGAGTTCTAGATTCAACACCAAGTTTGGGTTTGTCAGATTTAAATCGAAGGATGAGGCCTTAAGGGCCATTCAGGAGCTTGACGGGTTATGTATCAGAGATTTCAACATTCAAGTGAACCTTGCCAGGTATTCTCATAATCTCATTCAAGCTGTAACATGAATGTTTTGCATAAATCTGGTGTCTCCATCGCTAGCAAAAAGGATCCCCCTACTTTTGTTCACAAGGACAATAGCAATTTGAGTTTGAATTTTGTTGATAATAAGTTGGGAGATGCTAAGGAGAACATGCCTAAAAGCTTTCACTCTTTTGCCGATGTTGTTAAGAGGGAGGACTGGTTTTTGTAAAGAAGTGGTTGTAAAGGAGGGTAAATTGAATTGGTTGGAGACGAGTGCGGTGGGCAAACTTCTGGAATATAAAGACACTCAGACTTTGCAAGATTTTATCATCAGTCATGGGATTTGGGAAGCTCATTGTAGACACTAAAATTTTGGCACAATTTTATCAACGTCCGATTAATTGAGATGAATAAATAATCTCGGTTAATTAAAAGTCAACCTTGGTCAAACACTTTCAAATGAATATTGGGTCCGTCAAGTTTATGGGCTTAGTCCGTTTAATATTCGTGTAAGACCAAAGAAAAAAAATATATATACATTGGGCCGAATTGGTTTGCCAAATGAATCAAGAAATCGGGCTGACCCAAACATGCGGGCCTCTTCAAGATAACCCTATAAGAAAGTTAAATAATAAATATATTATTTATCTTTTCGGGTTAATATAATTTCCTAAAAAAATAATAATAAAAGAAGTCAAAATATTCTTTTAGGAAATGGGATCAAATCAATCTTCTTGATTGATAATCAAAGTTACCCTGATTGATAATCAAATTATCTTGATTTGTAATCAATCACAAATTACCAAATTTAAACCTCTCTCCTTGAGCTTATAAATAGAGGCTCATAGGAAGAAGAGAACAACTTTTCACCCTTTGCTTGGCATTCAACCAGAGCTCTCAAGCAAATCCTCACCAACTTGCAAAGAATCATCAAGCACCAAGAACAACGTGCCGATTTCTTCACTTCATCATCAACAAATCAAAGCCATCTTCAAACAAACGACAACTTGCAGAGAATCATCAAGCACCAAGAACGTGCCGATTTCTTCACAAGTTCATCATCCAACAAATCATCTTACAAGTCAAAGTCATCTTCAAACTTTGTTCTTCAGTTCATTCAACCCGAAGATTCAAAGAGAAGTTACCATTTTGTGCGATTCAACAACAAGCACTCAAGCCGTTGGAACGTACCGGAGATCGAATCAGAGGATTTTTCTTTTGTTCTTTTATCTTAAAAGAACATTTATTAGAGATTGTACCCTTTCTTTAATTCAAATCAAATAAAAAATATTATTTTGTGCATCTTTTTCTTGTTCTTAATTGCAGGACACGAATTTGTGTGTTACAAATTTGGCACACCCAGTGGGACCCTCTCTACCTCTCATCTCTTTCTCCAAAATCAAGTTCTACTCAAATGGCGTCAAAGAAAGTTGCTACTGCTTCAATCAACAAGAACACGGGCAAGAATGCTACTATTGCTACAAGCAACAACAGCACTTCCACAGGCCCTGTGACGCACAGCAAGGCAAAGGCAACCGTTGTCCCGACGACTAAGGGAGTTGCGCCAAAAGTACCACAAGGCAAGTACAAGCCCGTCGTCATGCTTCAAACAAAAAAGAAGGATGAAGAAGACTCCACAAAGCTTCCGTCCAGTTATGAAAATCCTATCTGGGGAAGCCTGTCGCCCCGCCCATCTCGCTCAGTGTCTGATGCAAACCCAATCGTCTGCTTCCTCGCTGAAGCGCTCAGTTTCGCCAAGCCGTTCTAAGTCGTCTTGTTCCGTGGCTATGCAAGTCATGACCACTAACACCGTGACGGTAGAAGAACAATTGGCAACAATGGCGCGCGCCATTGAAAAGCTCACCAAAACTGTGGAAGACAAAGACCTCCAAATTGCATCGCTCATGAACAAGTTAGAGGCTCAGAAAGTGGGGGAAACGAGCCAAGACAATTCATATCCATCATGTTTCACACCACAAAGAGTTATATACGGCGACCAAAATGGAAAGCTCACGATGGGTGATCAAAATGGAATGCACAAGCAACAAAAGGATGATGCGAACCACGTCTTTTCATCGAATGCGGCTGGTGGTAGTAAGATCAATCACGTATTTGCTATAAAGATTGCCGAAAGTGCTTAACCAGCTTCTATTGCTTCATTGACTGTCCATCAGCTTCAAGACATGATAGCGAGTACGTGATGAGCCCCTAATATTGTACATATCCGGGCTCATCTAGCTCATTTAGATCACACATGCACGCACTTTAGCGCCTTTATATGATTGATGTTGTGCAAGGTACATTTTGTAGGTTTCAGGTACATTCGAGCGAATAAGTGCATTTTAGAGCACATTGGGAAGCGTCCCAAAGTTCCAAGTGCCCCATGGCATTCCACCACCGAGCCTCGAGAGCCAAGACACGAAGATTTGGCTAAGGCTCGGGAAGTTCAAAGGACACTCGATCAAGCCGGAGGGCTAAATCCGTTTCCAAAGGCTTGCAAAGACTCCCGGTTATATCCGGAAGTACCCAAGGTCCCTCAACGCCATGGAGGACAATCATCAAAGCTTAGAAGTCGACTCAATGAGCTTTGGAAGGTTCAAGGAAGGCCCGAAACAAAGGAACAAGAAATCTAGAGCTATGAGCCTCAAGAAAATCCGACACACTGATAGAAAAAGGCTCATATCTCTCAACATACGAAGGCCATGAAGATGAGACCAATTGGGATTGAAAGTAGACTCATAGAGCTTTCCAACGGTTTAAGAAACGCCGCATTTCGAGTTTGGACGAAGCCGGGGCGTGTCCGCGAAGTTGGGTCAAAAATCTACCCGAAGAAGCAAAGTGGATCGATCCACCACCAAAGGTGGATCGATCCACCTTGTGCAAAAGCTGAACAGAGGATTGTGGATCGATCCACCCTTGGTGGTGGATCGATCCACCTTGTGGAAGGGGGATTTTTGGGCTAGGTGGATCGATCCACCTTTGGTGGTAGGCAAGCTTAGGATCTTTACATAAAATCAATTTTTAGCTTCATATGTCATGTTCTTTATTTCCTTTATCAAAATAGTCATGTTCTCTAGCGTAATGATCGAGTAGTTTACGTAGGCTTGGTCATGGGGTGATTAACACCTCGTGACTCCGGTTGATTCTCTCTCCTCGCCATGTTGAATACATTGTTTGTTTAGAAAAGAGTTAGGATTAATTTTACGTACCAAAGACTGGGTTTGTTAACCTCTTTGATCTCACGTAGGCAAGAGCTACACTCCTTGCCACGTGTGATGCTTAGGGCGATGTCAACCCGGCCGTTTGCCAAGTGAACCAAAAATTCCTTATCTTTGCTAAGCACCATTTCTAGTTAAATGAGTTTAAGTATCAAATCTTCTGTTCGGAGCAAGTCTAACGACACCTCCGAGCCGGTTATCGTAGAGGAGAATGAATCGACCCGAGTCATGGGTGTTGAAATCCCCTAGACTTAGCCTTAGTTTAATTTAGTCCTTAAATCAATTTCAAGTCATTCTCGAAGGCTAAAAGGCTAAAACCATCTCGCGTAAGACAATATTCACGCTCGGATTCCTTCGGTCTCTGTGGATTCGATCCGGTCTTACCGGTAAATTGCTCACTCCGACACTAGCCCTACGCTTTGGGTACGCTTATAAATAACAAAGTTGGGGCGAAAGCATGGATCCTTGTGACACGAAAGAAGTCGCGGAAGAACAAGCCCAAAGCCAAACCGGTTCATCCTAGAAGAGGCCATGGAAAGAAGGATCATCACCAATATGCCAAGAAGAAAGGAGGAAGAAAGAGGAAGGCTAAAAAGGAAATATTAGAAGTTCGCGAATCTGTTGAACAGAACCCTCTTGCACCAGTCACTCTACGAGATTTTTTTCCCGACTGGCTATTTCAAGGATGATGAGGTTGAAGCTGTCTTCATGGGTTCAACAAGTGAAAAAATTACAGAGGACGAGGAACAAATCCACACGGCGAAGGCAGCAATGAACAAAGAAGAAGTTGGCCTTCTTACATCTTTGAAAGAAGCACCTCCACGGTTTAGTCTTCGTGAAGCATCGCAACTCCCTCAGTCAGCAAGACTTGCACTTGTCCAAGTTTTAGAAGACCCCGTGGGGTACGGGAAAATTATCGATGAAGTCAATGGTACCACGGAAAACTCCACCACTTGCGCTTCTTGTTGTGCGGCTCTAACCTTTACTGATGAAAACCTACAATTAGGTTCGAAACCGCACAATCGACCATTGTTTGTATCGGGATACATCAAGGAACAAAAGGTTGGTCGTATTCTTATTGATGGAGGCTCTGCGGTAAACATCATGCCAAAGTTCACCATGAAGAAATTGGGAATCCCGGTCAATGAGTTGGCTCGTAGTCGTTTGGTCATTCAAGGCTTCAACCAAGGAGGACAACGAGCAATTGGAATGATTCGCCTTAACCTCACCATCAATGAACTCACGGTGAGTACGCTATTCCACGTCAATGACGCTAAGACCTCCTACAATCTGCTACTTGGGAGACTTTGGGTCCATGTAAATGGAGTACTTCCATCCACACTCCATCAATGCTTCAAATTCTATCAAGACGGTATAAAAACCGTAGTAACGTACGATAAGCCATTCACCGAAGCTGATTCCCACTTTGCGGATGCAAAATTTTACTTGGAGTCTGATGCTATTCCCGAAGTCATCCCGACTGAAATTCCTTCCACGGGGCAAGGGAAGTTGAGGGGAGATAAGCAAACCACAGCACCGAGTTCGCAAGAGGGTGCAAACACGTCCGAAAAATCACCAAAATTTGACCCACCACAAAAAGAATCTTCCTCCTCTGAAACGCAAATTTCCAGAAAAGCACTTTAGGTACATCCCAAAATCTCGACAAAAAGAAGGGCAATCACCATTCGAAGAGATCAACACCATTATTGAAGATCGAGCGAAATGTCCTCAAGCTTTGAGTAAAGAAGATCTTCAAGTGCTAAAGGGAGACCTAACAATGCCTCTTCCAACTGTGGGGCAGCCTAGCTCAACCAAGCCCCCATTGAAAGAGTTTGTCAAGTCTACACAAAGCTCTCTTCAGCATGGATCTCTCCCCGAAAAGAGAACAGACGGTTTTGATCCAAATGCTTACAAGCTTTTGGCCAACTCGGTTATGTGGACGGTCGGGGGCCCACGACGATTTGTTTTGGAAAGAAAAGGGGTGAATTTTAAAAGAAGAAGATTGATCTGCGAAAAATAGAGATTTGGGTTCGGGAGCCAGGTTACCCGCGGGAAAGGTTTTCTTTGAAAAATGCACCCCGCGTGCCCGGAATTTTCCGATCTTTGCTAAATATTTGTGGGATTTTTACGAAAAGATTTTATTGAAAACTTTATTCACGTAAACAGTTTATAAATAAAACAGGAGGAAACAATGCATTAAAGCAACAAATAAATCACATAATATACGAATTGGTATTAATTGACATAAAATGATAAAATGAAGAGACTTAAGTGCATGAAATAGAAATGGGGGAGAAAACCGTAATAAAAAATTTATAAGTTGTAAGAAAACAGAGAATCAGAAATCCGAAAACAGAGCATGAAACCAACTTTTACCATTGACACCGTACGGTGTCCAAACATGTACCGCACGGTGCAAGAAGCAACACCGCACGGTGTCACTATACGAACAATTTTTCAAATTTATTTTCTGATCAGTGATAAAAATGAGATGTCTTTGTGGTAAAAGAAACAATGGTTTTTCAATTGAAAATCTTTTGAAATATTAGGAATGTACCTCTTAATTGAACGAATAACAAAGAACATATTGATCATGTTCCTGTCATGGCTCGCGAGACCGAAATACCACGTGGGTTACTTCGTTTAATGAATAACATGTTTTATCAAATTCAGAAAAGGTATGAAACCGTTCTAAATCCGACAAAACGAATCCCCTTAGGAGGGCCGAGCTTGATTTTAGAATTGAAAACGCATTTTTTTTTACCTTGAAAACGGACCGATTGAACTGAAAATGAGAGCTCTGGGCTTTCGGGTTTGTGGAACAAGGTAGCTTTTGGATATTGAGGGCGTAGTGACTGGAGATAATAGGGCTTTGAGAGACAAAGGTTTCACAGTGTGATCCTTTGGATTTTGATCGATACCTATGTTGGATTCAAAAAAAGGAGAGAAAGAGGCCAGGCTTCAACCGTTTGACGGAGGTGGGTATTAATAGGCCGCGGGTGCCGTACTCTTCTACCCAAAATGATGAGCTACAGTAGATGGTAACGTATCACGCTACGGTTCTGAGCTGCTGGAACGAATGCGGGAATCACGGTGATGGGACAAAGGCACCGTGCGATGTGCAAGGTGGTGCCGCACGGTGCAAAAAGGGAAGTCGTGCGGTGTTAAGAGATTTTTGGGCCGTGCGGTTTTGAGAAGAAAGCCGTACGGTTCAGGTATTTCTGGGATTTTGGCTCTTTTGACCCGAGGGACCGTTCCAAGGTATATTTTGCGTGCTCTTTCATCATCGGGGATGCATATATAATCAAAATTGGGGTGTCTACAGGTTATAACTTCAACAATCCTGCGCCTCTTGGAGAGTTGAGTCCCGAACTCACTGGTGAGAAAGTTCACGGTCTTACTAAAGCACAGGAAGAATTGAGGTGTCAGGGACATAAAGTAAGCCCTCCAAAGAGTAGTCTTGGTTTCACACTGCCAAAGCCTATTCGCATATCTACCAAAAGTAAAGGCAAAAATGCTAATGTGCAGCATATCACCATAGAAGAGGTGAAAGAGGATGACAATCAACAAGTGCCTCATCAGGTCTCCACGTTTGATCACATCGATATACCCATCCCTCAGACGTCAGTCTTTAACAGACTCGGCGTTACAAATGAGACGCGCAAAGAGGCAACTTCACAGCCACGAAAATCAGTCTTTGTTCGACTCGGAAATAGAGGCAGTTCATCGAAGGAAGGTAATTCGAGGAAGGCAAAAATTATCGAGTTAAATTCTGCCAAGGAAGATGAAGAGGCTCGAAGCTCGATTCCGTCTTGTATGAAACGGATATCATCGCTTGAAGTCAATATTGAAGGTCCACTCAAGGTTAAACGACGTACCATTATACTAACCGGGCAGCCTAAGGGCCACACAAAAGTTGAAGAAGAGGAAATGGAATTGACTACATCTTACCATGTGGAGGTTGAGGAACACTCAAGCTCGGACTCCAAGGATGATGATTTTCCAGAGGCTCCTCCTCAACTGGAAGATGGGGGCAAACCAACGGTGGACGATCTCAAAGAACTCAACCTCGGAACTCCTGACGAGCCTCGACCCATCTTCGTAAGTGCACTTCTAAGCCCGGAAGAGGAAAAAGCATACTTTGACTTGTTGATCGAGTATAGAGATATCTTTGCTTGGACTTACAAAGAAATGCCAGGGCTAAGCCCAAGAGTTGTTGTTCACCACTTGGGAATTCGACACGGTGTTTGTCCTATAAAGCAATCCTTTCGTTACATTCGACCTGAGAGGGTTCTAGTGATCGAAGAGGAAGTCAATAAGCTAATCGAAGCTGGATTCATCCGTGAAGTGAAATACCCAAGGTGGATCTCAAGCATGGTTCCAGTAGTGAAGAAGAATGGAAAGATTCGGATATGTGTTGACTTTCGAAATCTAAATGATGTATGTCCCAAGGACGACTTTCCTCTTCCTATCATGGAGTTGATGATAGATGCAACCACTGGCCACGAGGCATTGTCGTTCATGGATGGATGTTCGGGATACAATCAACTAAGGATGGCCCCCGAAGATGAAGAAGCAACGGCCTTCCACACAACAAAAGGGATTTACTGTTACAAAGTAATGCCTTTTGGCCTCAAGATTGCTGGCGCCACTTACCAACGTGCCATGCAAAAGATTTTCGATGACATGCTCCACAAAATAGTTGAGAGCTACGTGGATGATTTGGTTGTCAAGACCAAACAAAGAAGGGATCACCTACAGGACCTCCGCACAGTCTTCAATCGACTTAGGAAGTTTGACTTGAAAATGAATCCTCTCAAATGTGCCTTCGGAGTTACGTCTGGAAAGTTCCTTGGTTTCATCATTCGACATCAAGGCATTGAGGTTGATTAATCCAAAATTGAGGCCATACAAAAGATGTCAGCCCCAAAGAACATAAAGGAACTTAAAAGCTTGCAAGGTCAACTGGCTTACATCCACCGATTCATTTCAAACTTAGCTGGACACTGCCAACCTTTCAGTCGACTAATGAAGAAAGATGCAGCTTTTGCTTGGGACAAAGCTTGTCAAAATGCCTTTGAAAGTATCAAAAAATACTTGTTCAACCCTCTAGTTTTAAGGGCTCCTATTCCTGGAAGACCGTTGATACTTTACATAGCTGCTCAAGAAGAATCTTTGGGGGCAATGCTTGCACAAAACAATGAAGAGAGCAAGGAGCGAGCACTCTACTACTTGAGTCGAAGGTTGACAGAAAATGAGTTCAAGTACTCCCCTGTTGAGAAGATGTGCTTGTCACTTGTTTTCTCCTCCCAAAAGTTAAGGCATTACTTTGAAGCTCACACAATTCATCTTATGGAAAAAGCAGACCCTGTCAAGTATGTCATGTCCAAACCTATCCTCTCAGGACGCTTAGCAGGGTGGTCTCTCCTCTTTAATGAATTTGAAATCATATATGTCCCGCGGAAGGCGGTAAAAGGACAAGCTTTAGCAGATTTCTTAGTGGATCATCCTATCCCAGCCGATTGGAAAATATGTGAAGAGTTCCCTGATGAAGATGTATTATTCATTGAAGTTCTTCAACCTTGGATGATGTTCTTTGATGGGGCTGCTAGATTGGAGGGGGCTGGAGCTGGCGCCATCTTTGTCTCTCCACAAAGGCAAATTCTACCTTATGCATTCACACTTGGCGAAAAATGTTCAAACAATGTCGCCGAGTATCAAGCTCTGATACTTGGCCTCCAAATTGCTGCTGAAATGAATATTCAAGACCTGGAGGTCTTTGGACATTCCAAGCTTATAATAAATCAGCTTTATGGAGACTATGAAGTGAAGAAAGATGACTTGATCCCATCTTTCCAATATGCAAGTCACTTGCTAAAAAGCTTTGAAGAAGTGACACTTGAGCATGTGCCACGAAAGGAGAATCGCATGGCGGATGCACTAGCTAACCTAGCAACAACTTTGGCATTACTGGAAGGAGAAAATGTCAATGTCCCTGTCTGCGAGCGATGGGTATTGCCCCAGTTGTTGGACTGTCGCTTGGAAGAAGCAAATGCAATCACAGTCTTTCCCATTGAAGATGACGACTGAAGGGTGCCCCTAATCAACTACCTCCAGCATGGAAAGCTTCCGAATGACCGCCGACATAGGGCAGAAATAAGACGACGAGCTCCTCGTTTCATCTTCTTCAAAGATACTCTCTATCGACGCTCGTTCGAAGAGGTTTTCCTCCACTATCTTGGAAAAGAGGAAGCCCAACAAGCAATGGAGGAATCCCACTTTGGAATCTGCGGAGCTTATCAATCGGGTCCAACTTCACTTTCGAGTGAAAAGAATGGGTTACTACTGGCCCACTATGGTCAAAGATTGCATGGATTACGCGAGGAGGTGCCAAGCCTGCCAATTCCACGCAAACTTCATCCACCAGCCGTCGGAACCTTTGCACCCTACAGTCGCTTCTTGGCCATTTCATGCATGGGGGTTGGATGCTGTAGGACCACTTACCAAGTCTTCCGCTGGTCACTTGCATATTTTGGCTGCAACAGACTACTTCTCGAAATGAGCCGAAGTTATTCCGGTCAAGGAAGTAAAGAAGGAAACTGTTGTCAACTTCATCAAGTCGCATATCATCTATCGGTATGGAGTGCCGCATCACATCACCACTGACAATGGAACACCCTTTGTCAATAAGCTAGTGGATAAGCTTTGTGAAAAGTTTGACTTCATGCAACGAACTTCCTCAATGTATAATGCACCAGCTAAATGGGCTTGCAGAGGCATTTAACAAGACACTGGGGAAATCTCTTGAAGAAAGTGGTCGCGAAGTCCAAGCGAGATTGGCATGAAAGAATTGAAGAAGCTCTTTGGGCATACCGAACAATGTATAGAACTCCTACTCAAGCAACTCCATACTCTCTTGTCTATGGTGTTGAAGTTGTTCTTCCATTAGAGCGACAAATTCCATCGCTAAGGATAGCCATCCAAGAAGGTTTGACTGATGAGGAAAATGCAAAACTCCGTCTTGCCGAGTTAGAAGCATTGGATGAGAAGAGATTGGAAGCGCAACAACAACTAGAGTGTTACCAAGCTTGAATTTCTAAAGCTTTCGACAAAAAGGTTAGGCCTCGCTCCTTCAAATTCGGTGACTTGGTCCTTGCACTGCGAAGACCCATTGTCACAACCAAACATCAAGTTGGCAACAAGTTCACCTCAAAATGGGATGGTCCATATGTTGTGGTAGAAGTTTACAATAGCGGGGCATACAAGATAGCTGACGAGCAAGGTTTTAGAATCGGCCCAATCAATGGGAAATTCCTAAAATGCTACTACCCGTGAGAGTTCAAACTCCTAATCGCATGAGCTTAAACTGCATGATGCTCCTGGCCCGCATGAGCTAAAACTGTGCACGGCCAAAAAAAAAAAATAAATAATAATAATAATAAAGTGTTCTTACCATCGAACTATGTTTTGACTTGATCCCTTCAAAGGGTACGTAGGCAGCTTGAGAATTTTTCTTGAGTTCAGGCCATCCAAAAAAAAAAACATTCAACCAAAGTTACACTACTCCTGGCCCGCAAGAGGATAAACTGTGAACGGCTAAAAATATAAGAAAGAACTTTATTGAAACATATAAGGTGATTGTCTTATGTTAAAACATACTAAGTGAAAGACATAGTTTGCTGCAAAACAAAACATCCATCCAATAAACTAAGCAAGTCTGAATGAAAGAAAACACATCAAAAGAAAGCGGAACAAGCACTAAGGTAGCCAAGCCAAATTTATGATGTCTTCTTGCTCTGACTTGAGAAGACCCTCCAAATTGTTAGCCACCTCCATGTCTGCTGGCTCCAACACCTCGGCAGCTTCTATAGTAGCCCGCTCCGCTTGCAAAGTTGAGATGGCATACTGCTTCTGAGCCCTCTTTGCATCAACCCCATCAATCGATTCTCCGAGCTTCTTTGCTTGCAAATCTAACAGCCCGAGCTCCTTCTTCAATTTAGCTCTCTTGGCATTGACACCATTTAATTCAAAGCGGAATCCTTGAGCACGCTCCGTTGCTTGACCTTCAAGAGCCTGAGCATCAGTAAGGCGTTGATCAACATTTGCCAATCGTCGCGCCTTTTCTTCCACGATCATCCCGCTAGCAAAATCGGTTTTCGTCAAAGCATAGTTGGTAGCGTTGCGTATGTATTTCTCTATCTGAGTTTGGAGCGGAGAATAATCCACTTGAAGCTTCGAGAATTCATCATAAATCTCTTGCAACTTCAGCCTTAAGGAGGCCAGCTTCTCAAGAGGAGTCTTGCTCAAGACACTCTAAATTTTGTTCTCAAGAATTGAGGCAGCACTACGACGAGCGCCAATGATCATACTCCATGTATCAAACATGGTAACAGTTGATGGCGCAACTCGACCTGACATGAGAGGTTTTGAAGGAGGTGGAAGGTGGACAACCCCAAATGTAGATTTCTGCTGTTGTCGTACTACCAAATCAAAGGCAAGTGGGCCGGGAACTGACTCTCCACTCATAGTTTGCTCCTCATCAATAAGGATAAAGTTTTCATCCTTAGAGTTGTGTACAATATCATCTTCCTGCAACTAAAAAAAAAAAAGAAAATGGGTCTTCATGATGGTGTTCACAGATATGATGAGCAAATTTGACTAGAGTTAAGAAAAAAAAAATGCTTACCTCAACTTGATTACCATGAATTGGTTGAGAGTTACTCAAAACACCTTCAAAGAACTCATCCACATCATTAAATGAAACATTAACCCTTTCACCAGTGTCGGGTCCAGATCTCTTCTTAAGGTGGCGCCAATTGCGATCCTCACAACTGCTCCGTTCATCGGTTACCTTGTTAAGAGGAGTAGCACTTTTAATCGGGTCATGGGCCCCACCATTCTCTCGTGTGGTGCGCAGGTCGGTATGTCGCTCCGTAGTGGCAATTTTCGTGGCTTTAACCAATGGTTGCTTGGGGGAGGCGGGACATTTACCTATCACAGAAATCTTGACCGAGCCCCGAAAATAATCTCCATAAATATGAGACCACCATTCCGAATACGCCTTTGTAACAGGAATAGTTCGCCGGTCAGCACAATTTGCCAACCTCAACCTACTCTAGATGTTTTCGCGAACAAGAGATTCGAAATGCCTAGCCATGTTCTTCAAGCTGCAAGTACGAAGGTCGACATGTAGTTTCCCTGGTACATCTTGAGGAAAGCCAATCTGCCGGCTGAATCTGTGGGGGCTATAAGGTTCGACAACTTTAGTGGAACCACTCCGTAAGATCAAATATCCAGATCGGATGCTGATAAAGTACTCCATTTCCCAATCACTAAGCCGACCGTCATCAACGAATTCTTTGTTCTTTCCCTCTCGTTGTGCAAAGCCGTCCATAACCAGACCATCACACCTCCGAAATAGGTCGAGCACTTTAGACTCACCAAGCTGTCTAGCCACCCTTTCGCCACAATATCTGATCATCCTTGGTTTTTGAGGTGATGATTGGGAGCCGTTGCTAAAATGGGTGTTGAAATACTCTCCTAGCCATGCATAAACATAGTGGACAGGGAAGACGGTATCACACTTCCCAGGCTTGGGAGATTTGGCAATGTCATTTAAACCTCTATAAATACTCGCGAGTACTGGGATAGCAAGGCTGAATTTTTCCCCACGAGCCATCATAGAGGCAACTTTAAACACACTAGGTCTGATCAATTCGCCACTCCCAATGGGCAAAACGAATTTGCATAACCAACAAGAGAGAAAAGCCGCCAAATGGACAACATCTTTTTGTGCCTCTTTGACCCCCAACATGGTGAAGACCTTTTCCTGCTCAGATGTTCGTACTCGGACGGGGCCAATACTACCAGAAGGGTTATTAACTTTGGCAGGTCGTTGAGTCTTGTTCCGAGAGGTCTTCTTTGCTAACTTGAGGTAGGAAATCTCCCCTCTAAACCAAAACTTCACTCAAGCATCAATCTTGACTTCACTTTTCTTTGAGTCGGTAAGAAGACGATGGTAGGCAAAGAAGAGGTAATGGCAATTCACTGGGAGATGATATGAGTTGTCCTTGTCAACACCGATTAACTCATCAACGGACGGAACAACTTCATCATACATCAAACCAGAAATCGGAAGCCCTCCAAGCGCTCGCAAATCCCAAAGAGTAATTGACATCTCCCCCACGCAGTGTGTAAGGTGTTGGTGGACGGGTTTCATAATTCACAAAAATGTCGTATGACGCTTCCAAGCCGGTCATATGAGAATAGAGATGCATATATTACATCATAAATTTTCTTCTGCTTTAACATCTGTTCATGACGGCCCAATATGTCTTCAAGCCACTCCCAATACCCTTCACAATAGGATGGATCTGTAATCGCTTTAAAAGTGTTGCCCCAAACGACTGTCTCAGCCTGAATCTTGTGGCCAATGAGGCAGAATGGAACAGGTTGATCTGTCTCTTCACCATGATGGGCTGACTGCAAGAGCAAGACCCCAGAATCTGACTTGCCTCCAATAACCTCGCATTTGGTCTCAATAACCCACTGTGAAGGATGAAGCGTGTCGCCAATAGGATCATATGCTAAAGCCCAATCACCAGTAAAGGCAGGATGAACAATCAAAGTTGTCCCATTTTCAACTTCATCGTCAGGCTTGCTAAGAATAGTTATAGAGCATTCTCTGAAACTCTTGAAGCAAGTCATCCCTGCAATATAAATAAAATGAGAAGAAGATAATATATGCACATCCTACAAGGGAAATATGATCGGTCTATGGTATATGAAAGCGGAGAAGTGTCTAGATAGCTAGTCAAGGACTAGCCCACTAGACACATTCTCCAAGAAGTCAAACTAACCACCTACGGTCTGTGGTAGCAGAGAAGTGTCTGGATAACTAGTCGAGGACTAGCCCACCAGGCGCATTCTCCAAGAAGTCAAACTAACAACCTATGGTCTGTGGGAGCGGCGAAGTGTCTAGATAGCTAGTCAAGGACTAACCCACTAGGCGCATTCTCTGTGAAGTCTAAAGAGAACTGTCTGGATAACTAGTTAAGGACTAGCCCACCAGGCGCATTCTCCAAGAAGTCAAAGTAACAACCTATGGTCTGTGGGAGCGGCGAAGTGTCTAGATAGCTAGTCAAGGACTAACTCACTAGGCGCAATCTCCGAGAAAGTCAAACTAACCACCTATGGTCAATGGGGAGGAGAAGTATCTAGATAACTAGTCAAAAAAAAAACTAGCCCACTAGGCGCATTCTCCAAGAATTCAAGCTAACCTCTTATGGTTTACAAGATTGGAAAAGTGCTTAGATAACTAGTCAAAGACTAGCCCACTATGCGCATTTTCCCTATGGTCTCATTGTCGCATATGCAAGAAAGTAATGTAATGCGAAATTATTGAAAAAAAAATTTAAATTAAAACCACTTTTGCTTAAAGTAAATAATAATACCTTGTTCTTTGGTAAGGGGGGCAAGAAGTGAAGACTATAGTGGTGGCTTTGAGGACTGCCCTGCTGACACAAAGAAAAGCAGCAAAACGAAATTTTTTAATTAAGGAGTTGTGGGAGGCCAAGGATAAAACCAAACAGAGCATATTTCAACATGATTCTGTGATATTTGCCGGCCACGTTACTCTTTCTAAAAATAAGGACGAGTAATCAGCTACAATATTGCTTTCATTAATCAACTACTAATTAATGATTCCACATAAAGCTCCTAGTCACACTACTAAAGGACTACTAAAGGATACTTATTTGCGAGTGCAATGAAGAAAACCTGAATGCATTAAACAGCAAATGCATGCACAACAAACAAAGTGATGTCATATGTGACTCATTAATCCGAGAAAATTTTGGGTGCAAATAGGATAGGGGTGACGTGGTGCCCCTTCGGCGCATCCGAGCCGTCCAAAAATGCATCGGACGGCTCGGATTGAAACTCACTTTTTTTTTTCTTTTCTAATTTTTTTAAAATCCGGACGGCACTTTCAATCCGGACCGTCCATTGCATTGTTGGACGGCCCGGATGTGCCGAGAGGGTACCACGTGGTACCCTCCCCGTACCCAAAATTTTCTCCATTAATCCACATGGGTTCTATAAGAAAAAAAAAAATAGGGTAGCATTAGTCAGACCCTACTGCTACCATTTCTTCTTAACAGCCAACATAGAACATGTGGGGACTCAATGAAATGGACAAATAAATTCCTCCATTGTCTTTCTTTGTGATATTCATATGGAGTCGATAGACGGACAAAACAAAGACATGCATCACGAACAAGCCAATTAGAATTCTTCCGGACCGCATGAAGATGGACAAGCCGAGCACGGCGAAATAAGAAAGTGACGTGAGGCGTGAATACAGTGCCAAGGTGTGAAGTTGTACGCGAAATAACATTAAAAAAAAAAAATTGGCGCTTGCAAAGGTAAATCCACCACTGTCCATTCTCGTCATAGCCAATACAATTTGGTGCGCGGTCTTTCCATGCGAGAGTTGGCTTCAAATCGAGAAATCAAGGTCAATCTATGGCAAAAAAAAAAAATGCAAGACAGGATCGAGATGGATCTGTGATATTCGCCCAGAAAAATATTTCTCGTCATGATTTTGGAACATACAGTGCTACTGTTGACAAAAAAAAAAGATGCTGGAACTTCTGTGTTTGAGCGATTAAGAAAAGAAGACTAGGAAATCCCTTTCAGAGACAAGTGGAACTCAATGAATTCACATGGGGCACACATATGGCAGCAAGACATGCAAAATCATGGGTAACAAATTTAAAAAAAAAATGCTCACCCAAGAGAGAAGAAGCTCCCAGCAAAAGATAGCCGATTTGTTTTCTTCTGTGATGTGGAGCGGCTATGACAGGGCAATGCATACATTTATATTGGAGAGCAACACATCATATTGGGAAACCCATTTGCTGTCCTAAAATTTTCCTATCAAAGGGAAACTGGTTTGGAAACCCAAATTAGTTGATTGAATGGAAAATACGCCACAGAGCAATATCCCTTACAAGGCTTGTGCGTGCATATTTTGCTTTCTTTTGCTGACAAGAAATCAAAATGGAAGTAATCTAAATAATTGCCTGAACTTCGAAATTTGAAGAGAGAAATGTATGCAAAAGGAAAGTCAGCGCTCTTGACAGAAATCATTACCATCAGGGGTTGCTTTCACGTGCATTTCAGAACCACAATTCCACATTGAAGAAGCTTGGACTTGACCACGTTTGAATTCCACGTGCTGGAATATAGGAAGCAAATTCTTCCATAGAAAGCTTTGAGGATAGAAAAGAATTCAACATGTCAGTTGATTACTTTGGTGTTTTCCTATTTTAAACACGGCAAGTGTTAATTTCGTTGTTGACAATTTTAACCAGAAAATTATTGGGTTTAATTACGTTACACAACTTGTCTTTCCAAAGCTCGTGCAAAAGTACAGCGCCAAGCCAAGTACCAAGAAAAATGTTACTTCAAGCCTCGTGCTCAACGCTCGCAAGCTAGCATCAGCCTGAGCCTCAAAGTGGGGGCAATTTGTAGACACTAAATTTTTGGCACGATTGAGATAAATAAATAATCTCGGTTAATTAAAAGTCAACCTTGGTCAAACACTTTCAAATGAATATTGGGTCCGTCAAGTTTATGGGCTTAGTCCGTTTAATATTCGTGTAAGACCAAAGAAAAAAAAAATACATACATTGGGCCGAATTGGTTTGCCAAATGAATCAAGAAATCGGGCTGGCCCAAACATGCGGGCCTCTTCAAGATAACCCTATAAGAAAGTTAAATAATAAATATATTATTTATCTTTTCGGGTTAATATAATTTCCTTAAAAAAATAATAATAAAAGAAGTCAAAATCTTCTTTTAGGAAATGGGATCAAATCAATCTTCTTAATTGATAATCAAAGTTACCCTGATTGATAATCAAATTATCTTGATTTGTAATCAATCACAAATTACCAAATTTAAACCTCTCTCTTTGAGCCTATAAATAGAGGCTCATAGGAAGAAGAGAAGAGACTTTTCACCCTTTGCTTGGCATTCAACCAGAGCTCTCAAGCAAATCCTCAGCAACTTGCAAAGAATTATCAAGCACCAAGAACAACGTGCCGATTTCTTCACAAGTTCATCATCAACAAATCAAAACCATCTTCAAACAAACAAACAACTTGCAGAGAATCATCAAGCACCAAGAACGTGCCGATTTCTTCACAAGTTCATCATCCAACAAATCATCCTACAAGTCAAAGTCATCCTCAAACTTTGTTCTTCAGTTCATTCAACCCGAAGATTCAAAGAGAAGTTACCATTTGTGCTATTCAACAACAAGCACTCAAGCCATTGAAACGTACCGGAGATCGAATCAGAGGATTTTTTTTTCTTTTGTTCTTTTATCTTAAAAGGGCATTTATTAGAGATTGTACCCTTTCTTTAAATCAAATAATAAAATTATTATTTTGTGCATCTTTTTTCTTGTTCTTTATTGCAGGACGCGAATTTGTGTGTTACAGGTTCTAAGCAAAAATTGACATTAAAGAAAGTGATAATAATGTCACTTTTATTCTAAACTGTCATCTTATATCGCAAAGATGACAGTTTTTAGGATAGATTGACATCAAAACTCCACCCTCATATTTTTTATGACTGTTTTACAAAAATGTACTGTCATTGTTTCAATTTTTGGTGTGTTGTCTTTAACCATTTTTTTAGTAGTGTTTCTGTGTCGGGTTACTTTGCCCGGAGTTTTTTCTTTTTTCTTTTCTTTTCTTTGTTTGATTTCTGTTTACCCCTTTTGGTGGTTCGATTAACCTCTATACGGGTGCTTTGCTTTGCTCCTTGCGTGGAGTGGTCTTTTACAAATTTCATCTGGGTTTTATGCTTAATGGTTTGAGCTGAGTGTCCTTTTGGTATCCTCTTCTCTACTACTAAATCGAGGACGGACTCTGCGCCTGCACCTAGTATTAGTCTGTCTCGGCAGGTGTGTTTGTGAGCTTGGAAGCCTGTGTGCTTTTCAATAGTGGTCTTAGATTTTTGGTAGTTTTGGTTCATTCTTGTATTCTGTGATATAGTCTTTGCCGTACGGCTGTTCATGATATGAATTGACCGTTTAAAAAAAAAAGTGTTTGTAGAATGTATTAAACAGTATCCACTTAAGATGAATTTGGACATGCGGCAGGTGTGTCTGTGAGCTTGGAAGCCTGTGTGCTTTTCAATAGTGGTCTTAGATTTTGGTAGTTTTAGTTCATTCTTGTATTCTGTGATATAGTCTTTGTCATATGACTGTTCATGATATGAATTGACCGTTTAAAAAAAAAAGTGTTTGTAAAATGTATTAATCAGTATCCACTTAAGATGAATTTGAACATGTCTAATGTTCACTTCTAAAGGGAGTCTAAAGTATCCCGATCATCAAAACGGACTTGGAAAGAGCCCGGAAATGGGTTGTACAGGACCACTCTTCAACCTCAGGAGGGGGAAGATGTAGGCCCCAATTGCGCATCGGGCTGGTGCACGTGGCTTCCTATGCTGACTCAGACTTCATCTTCCACCGTTGGCCTGTAAATTTGTCTTTTTTAAACTTTTTCCGCGAAGTCCGATTGGTTAACAGGGTATTAGATCCTCTCAGGAATCGCAACCTATATTTCCCACCCAAAACACACACAGACAGACACCGCTCTTCTCCACCGCCTCCCACCCGCATCGCCGCTTCTCTCTCACCCACCTGATCCTCCCTTCCTATTACTGTATCTATCCATCCACAGCACTTCAGACATATATTACTCTTTTGGGCTTTAGAGAGAGAGAGAGAGAGAGAGAGAGAGAGAGATGTCGGAGAAGTTCTCGGCGACACTGAGGATTGGAGACCTGAACGACTTCATCGCACCGTCTCAGGGTTGTGTTGTTTCTCTCAAGGGACGGAAACCGACACCCAACAAGCTCGATAAGTCAGAGGTAGAGATAGATACAGTGTGTTAATAAACCGTCTAGGGATTTCATTTGCGCCTTTCTGAAAATTATGGTCTTTTGTGTTTTTTTGTTGGCTAAGTGAATTTTGTGTTACTTATTGCAATTCAGTGTTGGGTTTTCACTTAGGGTTTAGAAAGCAAGCTTTTTGTGCTTAACTCAATGTGAGTATTTTCTGGGAGAACGAGCAATTAGGAAAATAGAAAAGGTAGTTAGACATATGGTTCAACAGCAACATGATCGAAATAATTGGCTCCACTCGTTATCAATCGGATTAGTTGGTGCTGTTTTTGAGGATTTAAGCTTGTATTAATCGCAAGAAAATGGGTTCAATGGATAACATTAAGGGGGATATTGAAAACACCTATTTTTGGCGATGGGGCCATGGCTCACTTTTCACACCAAGAGCAAATAATCTAGCTTATGGAATCCATTTACGTGGGGGATCAATGGGAAAACTCAAGGTCGATTGGTAGTACGTCACATGCGTACTTTTGTTGAGACACGTAAGTTGTTTTGGACTTTGGTAGATAGCAACAGAATTATTTGAGCTGATGTTCCTTTTCAAAGAGAAGAATTGAAGTATAGTGTAGAAACAAATGGATGTAACTGCGGGAATTGGGAAGAGGGCATTTCCTTCTGCTGATAACACTAGATAGAGCTTGCAAAACAATTGGAATAAGCGAATTGTTTCATATTAAGAGAAGTTTGACTGAGCGAATGTGACAAGCTTTTCACCCTTCAATCTTGATTTGGATTTATCAAAACTCAAGGATATTAAACCGTTTATAAGATCCGTTGTTCCTTTCTTTCAAAACTTTCCGAATAATGTATGCAATGGCTGCCCAGGACAACTTCCTAATACTTTGTTTATTCATTTGATTTTTTGTAACTCAAAATGTTATTCTGGTTATTGAGATTTGAGAAATTTTCTTGCTATTAATGTTCAATGGAACTGATGTCAACCATCAGTGTGCAAATACATTTCTTGCTGCTGTAAAAAAAATAGAAAATAAATACATTTCTTGCTTTTGAAAGCAAGTTATGTTCAGATTTATGGTCTTGCCTTTGAATGCTTAGAGTACAGCTTGCCTGTAAGGGTGAAACAGGTGTGTATTATTATTGGCATGAACTACTATTGATCATGTCGTTTATGTTTGTCTCTTTTCAATTGTCACAATAGTTGAAGCCAGAAAAGGTTGCGCCTGGTACTGATCCATTGCAGACAGACCCTGTAAAAATTTCACTCAAGGACTGCTTAGCATGCAGGTGCTCTCTCTCTCTCTCTCTCTCTCTCTATGGGTTTTGCGATGGTTGACTATGCATGGAGGGTGCCAAATTCAGCATTTTTCTCATGTAAAACTTGACAAAAAACAGACATACTAGTCGAGGATTCTTTGGTTAACATACCAGTTTGTTTGTCCAAAGGATGATGAGTTTTGTTGGGTTTTTTTTGTTCTAATTGTGGAGCTTTTGATGGTCTCTCGTGCACTTAATTTAGAATTATGGATGACAAATTATAGATTTCGAAGTTTCCTCCTTTTGTGAGTTCACACATTGCTTTAGGTGGCATTCTGATAGATTCCCTCATTTTATTGTACGGTGATTGCTGTATCAAAGTTTTTAGCACGCACAAGAGCGATAAAATACAGGAATTGATAGTTGTTGTGACCTTGCAGTGGGTGCATAACATCAGCTGAGACGGTGATGCTCGAGAAGCAAAGCTTGGATGAGTTTCTTTCCAATATTGATAAAGGAAAGACTGTTATTGTCTCCCTCTCTCCCCAGTCAAGAGCTTCTCTTGCTGTTTATTTTGGTCTTTCTCCACTTCAGGTGAGTTGTATTGTATTCTACCGGTACTCCATTTTTAATTTTACGTAGTAAGGTAGAGCCGCTTTACGGTAGTCATAGTTACCTATTTCATCATCTTGGGGTCACTTTGAGCGCAGACTTTATACGGAGTAATATTCTGTAGGTTCTGCTTTTCTGGTAGGTGCTTGATTACCTCATCATATATGCAAACATAGCTCGGAATGTGCATACATGCTAGATGTTGATTCGTGATGTTTCTGTTCCTATTTTCAGGTTTTCAAGAAACTCACAACATTTCTCAAGTCATTGGGAGTGAAGGCTGTATTTGATACGAGCAGCAGTAGAGACTTATCGCTTATTGAATCTTGTAATGAATTCATATCACGGTACAAGCAAACATCTGATGATAACAAATGTAAATCATCCATACCAATGATTGCCTCTGCTTGTCCAGGTATATTTCTCATCCCCATATGGGTGTTTCAATTTCCATTCTTTGATATCACTGCAAATGCAGTCTATCTTGCAGAAGTTATAGTTGTTCTCCTTAAGGACTTCATTGATTCTTGTTGCGTCATAGTTTCCGAATTTCGGATAGACTTCATGTCGGTTTGCTTTTGTAAGAACTTGAAAGTTTCATAATCGATGTAGACATGGGAGATATTGACTGGGCATTTTTTGAAGATTTTTCTAGTCCCCAACTTTCATTAGAAACATGCCAAGTCAACATTTTAACATATTGTACTTGCAGGTTGGATATGTTATGCTGAGAAAACTCTTGGATCCTATATACTGCCTTACATTTCCTCAGTGAAGAGTCCCCAACAGACTATGGGAGCTATCATAAAGCATCATATATGCCATAAATTGGGTATAAGGTAAAATTTCTATGAATTGTTCTAGTAGTTTCAGTTGTAACCATAGTTTTCTCTATCGTTTTCGTGAAAAGTATTGCATTTTGGAGTTTGCAAAGAAATATATACCTAGATGTTTGTGTGAAGCATCGTGTCTCTGGCTTCATTAGATGCCTTAAAAGTTGGCTGTCTAGGTCTCTATTTGTCCTTATATTTCCAAGCTGTCATGTACTGGTGCGTATCTTTTTGTGTGCATGGTGCAGTCTTTTAATCTATACTTCCACTAAAACGCGCAAAGCATCAAGATGTCAACATGATTATCAAAGTTAAGGGATCACTTTGTGCCTTGGGCTGTTGTTTATCTCTTATTTGTTTGTTCATTTCTTTTAACTTTTAGCTAGTATCTTGTGGTACCTCCGTCCAGTATTTTGAGCTTGGACAGGTTGAAGTTTTAATCAGTAAATTATACCCTGTTCGGACAGGCCAGACGAGGTTTACCATGTGACAGTTATGCCTTGTTATGACAAGAAGCTTGAAGCTGCCAGGGATGATTTCGTGTTCGAAGTACAATCTCAAGGTGAAACTCATGAAAATGCTGGTTTGAAGATTACAGAGGTGGATTCAGTGTTGACATCTGGAGAAGTTCTAGATTTGCTCAAGGTAATTCTAAGCCTTTCCAAATTTGATGAAGTCATTAAAATACTCCCTCCGTCCCAAATTGATAGTCCACTACGAAACTACGTGCAATTTTAAACTAAAAAATAATGTATTTATCGAAATAATTTTTGATTTTTTTGCACCGTATAAAAGTTCTCAATGAGATCTATCAAATAAGATCCATAATGCATATTTTTTTAGGTTCACATTAAAAGATGTAAGCCGTTGAAAATGACACGCAATCCCAAAAGGGACTATCATTTTGGAACGGAGGGAGTATCAATTGTACTGGACAGAGAGAAAATTATGAGTAATTTTTTTTAACTGCTTGCTACAGTCACAATCTGTGGATTTCGAGGCCTTGGAAGAATCTTCTCTAGATAAACTGTAAGAACAAGTATTTTTGAAGTTCCTATCCTTTTGCTTTGAACTGTACATTTGAATTGTTTTTACTTCCCTGTAGGCTAACAAATATTAATGAGGAAGGAAACCTTTACGGGGTCCACGGAGGCTCTGGTGGCTATGCGGAGACAATTTTGCGACATGCTGCTAAAACTCTTTTTGGGAAAGAAATCACGGGCCCCTTGGACTTCAAGATCATAAAGAATTCAGATTTTCGTGAAGTTTGTCTAGATGTAAGTTTGGTCTATCCTTGATCATGTTTGCATGATTTATGGACATCTGAGGAAGGTCCTCTTGAAAATTTGCCAACTGTTGGCTGAGTTTTCCGTTTGATAAAATGTGAAATCCCATAAAATCAACTGGATGATTTTATGAGATTTCACATTTTAGCACGTTGATTTTATGGGAAATCTCATAAAATTAGCGTGCTAAAATGTGAA
>JAXBDA010002215.1:0-44813 GCA_036023075.1 Gaultheria prostrata | reverse complement strand
ATAATTTATTAAAAATAGGGAGGGTAATAGGGAGTGTTGTTGGAGTGTTGATAGAAAAAGTGTCAAGTTATAATAGATATATGCACTGTTCACAAACTTTTTTGAGGAGTTATTGTTGGGGTTGCTTTAAAACCCTATAAATGGTTGCGTGTGGCGTCAATACACAACATGCATGCAAATCACGCATCCATGCAAGCCATGCACTGGGGTTCCGCAGCATATATACCTCAAGATTCTAACTACTAAGGCTTCATTCCACTTAACTTATTTATGTGACTTATTGTAGTTTCTTCGTTTCATCTTTATTTGAATTTCGGTTACAATTTTTTATTTTTCAGATTCCTTTCATCGAGACGAATCACGAAACCAAAAAAATTTGTCGCAAAAATTGTAACAAATGCGGAAAAAAAAAATGAATAAAGACAAACAAAAAATGCAATAAATCAATCGGAACAAGGCCAAAATTCTAGTCAAAATGCTGCCAGGAAGCCAGAATCAGGAATAAGCAAAACTTTATAATTCATTAACTAGTTCCCCAATTTTTGCATTGGTGCATCTAGGAATGGCAACGTGGCGAAGTGGGCAGGTTTGTCCATACTTTGACTTTGACCTGAAAATCTATCCCCACTCCCACCACACCTCTAACCCTACCGGATAATGGATGGATGCTTCCGTCTCCACTCCCATCTGATAACGGGTTTACCAGCCCATCCTGTCTTGCTACTTTTTCGCACTTACACTTTTTTTTAACCGCCAAAATTTTTTTATTAATCTTTAAAAACACATTACAAAAATTACAAAGATAAAAGAAATTCTTTCCACTTGCTCGAACCCATACCCTCTCATTTAAAAGCCCACGTCCTTGCAGTTTAAAAAATGAACTTCAAGAAAGTCCGTCCTTGTTCAAAGCTCAAATGAGCTTGAGATGCAACATTAAATTCCTTGCTTCCTGTGTTTAATAAATTTACTTTACTACTACCATCGAGAGAGCGACCAAACTAAATTAGTATTCCTCAACTACCATTCCAAGCTTGGACTAAAAAGTCTCTCAACGCTAAATGCTCACGGTCGCCCACTAAAGTAAAAATAATGAACTTCCAAGAATATATGCACTATAATAAAAATAAAAATAGGGCGTAGATAAATATTAAAATAGGGATAAATAAATATTAAAATAGGGATGTGAAGTTTAATTCCAGAAAAAAAAAAAATGTGAAGTTTTTTTTCCGGTCATCATTGTTATCTTGAAAATTTGCGCAGGAGGGCCTGCACTGGAAGAATTAACACAAGAAGACACGCACTACTCCCAAACAGTCTCGACCATCCTCCAACACCAGTCCACCCGGTGGTCAGACACATCCACCTCCGCCGCCGCTGCCGGCTACCTAATGTACTCCTCCCAATCCTCATTCTCCAAGTGGAATCTCCATCCCTCCGACCACCACCACCACTACGCCGCCGACGGCACCTCCCAGTGGCTCCTCAAATACATCCTCTTCTCCGTCCCCTTCCTCCACACAAAGTACCACGACAACAACAACAACTCCTCCTCCCCCAAATCCGCCGCCGCCAACGACTCCACCTCCCGTTTCCGCAAATCGACGCCGCAGGACGAGCTCAGCGCCAACCACGTCCTCGCCGAGCGCCGCCGCCGCGAGAAACTCAACGAGCGGTTCATCATCTTGCGATCTCTCGTCCCTTTCGTTACCAAAATGGACAAGGCCTCGATTTTAGGGGACACGATCGAGTACGTCAAGCAGTTGCGAAAAAAAATCCAGGATCTAGAATCAAGATCGCGTCAGATGGAATCAGATCAACGGTCGAGATCGTCTGGGGACCTACAGAGAACGAGTAGTTTGAGTCTAAAAGAACAGAGGAGCGGAATTACGACGGTTGTGAATGCGGATCGGGCCAACAGGATCGGGGGTGGGCCAACCGGGTCGGATAAGAGGAAGTTGAGGATAGTGGAAGGGAGTGGAGGAGCGAAGGGGAAGGCGGTAGATTCGTCACCGGTGGAGGTTTCGCCTCCTCCGCCTCCTCCGCCGCCGCCACAGCCGGTGGCGGGAGTTGGGTTGCAGGTGCAGGTGTCGATTATAGAGAGTGATGCGTTGGTGGAGCTGCAGTGTCCGCACAGGGAAGGGCTGTTGTTGGATGTGATGGTGGTGTTGAGGGATCATCGGGTGGAGGTTACGGCGGTGCAGTCGTCGTTGACTAATGGGGTTTTTGTTGCAGAGTTGAGAGCGAAGGTAACTTTTCTTTCCCATGTGGACCGTTGGATTAGTGTGTGTGAGTTTCTTCGGATGATTTTGACTGGGCTTGACCCAGCTTTGATATTTGGGGCTTTAGAAAGAAAGAAAGAAAGAAAGAGCCCAAGTTTCAAAAATGACCCAAATAACATTCCCCCATTTTTCTCATGCAAATGGATTTTTTGGAAAAGAAAAAAACAAATAATTAATAGTAGTATCTTACAATTTCACTAGAGTTTTTACACATTGTTGCTATACATAGTTATGTACTTTTGACACGCATTTGCATTTATTTTACGATTATATGCAAATACGCAGTGGTTTATAACCCGTGTGGGTTCAATCGGTCTATATCATTGGTTACGCGTTGAAAATTTTCTTGAGTTTTTCCGTAGTGAATATCTGTAACCAAAAATCGAATGCTAATATTGTAGTACAACTTCAAGTCTGTGTCACATTCTATTTCACAGTTTCTACCAAAAATCGAATGCTAATATTGTAGTACAACTTCAAGTCTGTGTCACATTCTATTTCACAGTTTCTATGTTTTATCCCATCCGTTTTTAATTGGTTGTTTTTTGTTTAAATTCATTGTTCAGGTGAAAGACAACGGCAGCGGGAAGAAGCCAAGTATTGTGGAAGTAAAGAGGGCAATACACCAAATCATACCCCCGTACTGACTCCTACCAATTAGGAGTAATCATTAATTAAGTAGTACAGTATTAATAACTTGATCGATGTAGCATTAAGCACCTTTTGTTGATGAGATAAAGCAGCTGGTACCTTAAATGTAATCTTTGTAGAATTCATGCCATATCTCGCACATATAATCTACCACTTAAACCTAACTAAAAAGTTCCTCTCATGTCGTCAAATTGAACTTGGGTGCAAAAAAGTTTGCGGGTTCAATTGCTACGAGACAAGAAGTTTGAGAGGAGCAAAAAATAAGCTTAATAGATGAACATGGACGGCTCGGTTCAGTTCTGTTCGGGGTTCACATAAACCTTCTTTTGAAATAACATTCTAGGAAATGTTCTCTAACTGTAATCTTCACTGAAATTCATGCCGCATCTAGTCGACCAATTAAACCAAACTAAAATGTTCCTCTCATGTCAATTGACTGGTTTGTAGAGTAACATCAGAAAACATTTTACTAGGGCAAGGGACAATGACTTCCTAGTTGACTTGTGAAATTAAACTTAGTTGCAGTGAAATTGTTGGTTCAATTTCTTCTAGACAAAAATTAATATACTTGTGGTTATGGATATTTTGGGTCGATAATATGCCAATTTCTCCTAACACGTGATCAAAAAAAAATTGACTTGTCATCGCTGCCTAACTTGTTGAAAACTCGTTTTGATCAACTCCTTATGAATAAGCCAATTTCGAAGTTATTTTGAAGGTTGGCATTTGTTTCTTTTTTATCTTAAACTTTGGCTTCAAATAAAACTTGAGCAACCTACAAATCAACCCCACTCTACCTGAGAAAGGATGTGGAAGAGGACTGGGTGAATATTTGAATACAAAGAAAGTGGAGAAAGGAGGACTGGGGTGAATATTTTGTTTTTTGAACATGTCAAGTCATTTCATAAGAAACGTCATCCGGCAACGATTACATCAATAGGCAGGAATGAACCAAAACTACTAACAATTGAAATGAGCACGGCATGATAAGGCTTTCAAAGGCCACCTGCTCTTAGACACACCTGCCTAAGCAAACCCGACACCTTCGGAACGGGATGATGAATCCTATCAAAAGTTAGCAGTAGAGAATCCTAGCGGATACCCAGCACAAACCATCATTACACATTACAGCACGGATGCAATCAAAAGAACCCAACAAACAAAGCAACTAGAGACAAAAAACACAAAAAACAACTAATCTGGACTCAAACTGGTCCAACTGAGTCACCCACTGAGTCGCCTCACCGAGTTGGAACGAGTTGCACCAAAAGCAAACTAATCGCTTCTCCGGAATGAGAACCAAGCTCCAAGGCCGGACGGGCGCGGATCTGGAGCTTTATTGCTTCGGAGAGGGCCAAACCACCGGAGCTCAACCCAACGTTAGATCTGGAGGTGGAGAACGGAGGGGGTTTGTGGCGGCTAGGGAACGGTGGGTGTAATGGTGGCTAAGAGGAGATTGGTGGGGGCTGGCGGTAACTGGTGGAAGCGGTGGGTTTTGGTGGCGGCTGGAGGAGATGGAGATCGGTGGGGGTTGGTGGTGGAAACAGTGGGTGTTGGTGGCGGCTGGTGGAGGTAGGGGAGATCGGCGGTGGGCTGAAAATCGGTGGCGGCAGTCAAGGAACCAAGCGGGGGTGGGGCGTGAGGGCGACAACCCCACCTCCAAAACAAAATCAAAATAGAGAAGTGAAGTGAAGAGAGGGAGAGTAATGAAGGCAAAGGTCTGGTGTGGAGAATAAGGAGGAAAGGGGCGGCGGCTATGGGAGGAGAAACCCTAGTTTTCTACTCTAGCGAGAGAAAGAGGAGAGCTAACTCCTAATAAAGGAGACCCCGCTCCTAATGTGGATACTGAGGTGAATACTTGAATACAAAGAAAGGGATCGTCTACAAGAGGGAACGTACATTAAAATTAGTGCAAGAAAGTGCAAATAAGTTCAAGTCGCAATTGAATTTCCTTTTTTCTAAATTTATTACGAGAATTATATATAAGATGCCAAATTTTGAAGGGAGCAAAAGAATTGTAAGCTTGCAAATATATGCTTTTTTATTTGTAGTATTAAAGTATTCAACTCAAAACAAATGGTAATATGTGGAGAGACGTTCAAACTCATATACTAATTGGGAGTCATAATTAATTTTGAAGGGAGCAAAAAAATTGTAAGCTTGCAAATATATGCTTATTTATTTGCAGTATTAAAGTATTCAACTCAAAACAAATGGCAATATGTGGAGAGACGTTCAAACTCATATACTAATTGGGAGTTATAATTAACTAATGTAGGATTAACTAATGTAGAACAACCTCTAAATACATCTCTTAGTTAACACCAAACAGTCGTAGACAAGTACTCCCTCCGTCCCAATTTTATAGTCCCTCGTCCAATCCTAACCGGATAGAAAATCGATTATATCTTTCAATCGATAATGATTTTTATATCCAATATGGATCTTGTTTGATAGATCGCGATGAAAACTATTAAACAAAGTTTTTAAAATCACTTAAAACATTATAGACTACAAGATATAACACATTGAAAAGTGGCTCGAACTCCCAAAAGGGACTATAAAATTGGGACGGAGGGAGTATCAAAGATAGAGACCTAACCACCCGGGTTCAAAAGTACTTAGAGCATCACCAGTGGTGTAATTAAAGTTGGATAATCAAAAGTTGCCACATCAGATTTTGATTATCCATATAAGACATTTATAAAGTTAACAATGTGGAGTGTCACAATGGTATTTTGTGTCCATAATTTTTTTTAAAAAATACTATTCACTCTATTTTTATTCATAAAATGGGCACAACTTTAAATTTGTGTATAATTTTTTTTATAATATTAATACTATTTAAAAGATATTCACAATACATTTAAAATGAGACCAATCTTGAACATATTTTCATTTTTGTTATTATTGATAATTTCAATTTTTTTAGAGAGAGTGCAAAAACATTGAGTTTTGAAGTAAGTATTTGAAAAATGGAGGGAGAATGTTGTTTCTTTTGAATTCATTCTACCAAAAAAGACTTATAAATAGGGTGTGGTCCCCAAAATTTGATTATTGAGTTTTGATTATTAAGAAAATGTTGTTACTTTTGATTATCCAAATGCCAAAATTTGATTATTGGCTAAAAGGTTGTTATCTTTGATTATGTCAATGTGAGCCAATTTTTGAACAGACATTATTAACTTTAGTTATTTAGATGTTTTGATTATTCCATTGGTGATGCTCTTAGTTAACACCAAATCAGTTCAAAAGTACAAAGCCAAGCCCGGGGTTGCTGTGCACAGCCATGCTGTACACCTCTCGGCCATCTGATCTTGTTTTGAACGGCCCGGATGCGTTCGATAATTTTAATTTATTGAGCTAGTAGTTTACCCAAAAAAATATTTGTGCTAGTGTTACACAAGTTATGCACCAATGGAAGAGAGAGAGAGAGAGAGAGAGAGAGAGAGAGAGAGAGAGAGAGGAACACCCTCGATAATAATAAATAAATAAATAAATAAAAAATTCCATGTCAACTCTTTGGAGAACACGGGGACATAATTCTACATTTTCTATTTAAAATACCAGCTCAACCTATTTTTCCATGAAATAATCAGATTGCTATAATTTAGTTGGAGTACTAGGAGTAGTGTGGATCTTATTTTATCAGCCACTAACGAGAATCTGGATTTGTATGCCAAGTAAACTACTCTTATTTTATTGCTCTTGCCTAGCTTTGACATTTTTGTAGCTTCTTTTTTTTTCACTCAGTTATTTGAATTAGCTTACGTACATCTCGACTAATTATTGGCCCAATCTAACTAGGAGTCCAATTAAAATGCAAATTTATGGCTACTATAAATTTAACACAACTAAATTAACCAGTGCATAAAATTCTTAGAATGATAAGTGTATCTAAACAATCAATGTACGAGCTAGGAAAATAATTTGTAAGTTATGACAAATTCATCGGTACTAGTACAACAATAGGCAAATTAAAAGCCATATAAATTAAGAATAATTAATTTATCATAAGTAGTTAACAAACTACAAAAATTAAGAAAAGGACGAGTTGAATTAGATGGGTTGGACAGTGGCCACCGAAAATACCGGTAGAATAGTAATGGTAGGATAGATGATGCACACCAAACCGTTGTTACGATGTTGCCTTCGGCAGTTATTAATTTGATCGTGTTGCTTAGGGACAACCGGACAACATGCACTCTTGATGAGATAGATTGATAGCACGGATTGGAAGGAGTGCCGGCTCAAGAGTTTTGGAGGCTCGAAACATACTCCTTGAATAAGGCCCTCCATATATTTCGCTTAAAAAAGTTATTTAATACCGCGTCTTTCATAAAAACCAGTTACAAAATATATATTATTGCCAAAATTTTAACATATAATCATTAAAAAAATAAACTACTAATACAATGCTTCAAAATCTATCCTTTGAACATTACTTTCCTCGCATTTTTAGTTCCAAAACGTACTAATTAAGTATTCACAATCAAGCCAAAACTGAAAATTTAAAATTGGACTTATATCTTTCATGACAGGCTAAAACTAAAAATTATGAGTCTTATATATATAGGGAGCTTATATATTAATTTGGGCCCCATTTGTAACATTTTTTCGGGACCCAAAATCTTGGCTTCATTGGCTTATGCCATGAGCCAGCTCTTGGACTAATTCAATAGTGTTTTGGCTTGAATAAATATGTTGTCGGAAAATGCTACAATACACATCCTTAAAAATAAACTACTCTTATTTTATTGCTTCATGTTCCTTTTACAAACCTTCTTGCCTAGCTTTGACATTTTTATAGCTTTTTTTTTTTCACTCAGTTGTTTGAACCAGTTTACGCGCATTTGGACTAATCATTGGCCCAATCTAACTAGGAGTCCAATTAAAATTCGATATGGACTAGCCCCAAAAGAATTGATAAGACCTCAGAAGTCTTAAGTCTTGACTACCAGTCCCAACTCGGGTTCTTGACATATTTAAAGTTCACCGAATTAAAAATCAATGAACTATATTGATTTTTGATTTTTTTTTTAAAAAAAAACTACTATTGTGAGAACATGGGAATTGCAATTCGTCAAAGATTCCTTTTTTTCTCTAGTTTTGTCCTTGTGATTTGTGCATGTGAAGACAGTGAGTGAGCAACTAAAAGGAGGGTATACCAAACAAATTCCAGCACCAAACGCAATAGCGATCCAACATCTGAAATATGCTTTGCAAATATAATCACACATTGCATTTGGTATAATAAATACTACTCCATAGTTATAAAGGAATTTTGATCTTTACTGAGGAAGGTGCTGCCATTTTTCCCTCTCCTCAGCAATCAAGATATACCCCAGGTTCAGCCACTCAGAAATTCTATACAATACCAAATGGGTTTTCTTTCTAGGCTTCACCTTCCTCTCCTTGTACTTCTTCATGCCTTTCTCCTGCTCTCTAATCAGGTCAAATCTCAAGGTAACTTCTCTCTCTCCTCTCTCTCTCTGCATTGTTGAATCTAGGTCTTTTTCCATTTTGGGTATCTAGATTTGGGGCACCAATTGTTGAATCTGAACAAAATGCTATGAAAAAGGGTATGCCTATCGTGACGACTGATTACATGTGTTCTGGTTATGGATTTGCGTAATGTTGTTGTTTTAATCTTGGATCCAATTTGATATGGCATGATTTTGGAAGTCAAAGAAGCATGGGGTTTAGAACAGCATTGAAGAGTCTAGGGTTTTAGACCACAAGGAAATTGTAATGAGTCACAATGTTCAATGCTTTGGTTTAGATTACCTATGTTGCACAAATCATCAAAAATATATTCAATTTGGTGTAGATCAGGAAATGATGCACTGATTAGCATTCTTTGTTTAACAAAGAGCAAAAATTTCCTCGGTCTTTCGATTGATGTTGCTAATGGATTAGCTTTGCCATTTCAACAGACATGTAGATTTCGGAATCTAGATGCAGATTATTAAGTGAAAGAACAAAGCAAGAATCTAATTAATGTACTTGGCTTCAACCCTTAACTAGTCTATTTTTCTTATACCTTGTGATCTACAATCGAAAGGTAAGCAATTCTAAATAACTCCCAAATCAATTGAATCAAGGACGTATGGATACATAAGTTTGTGTACCGTTTTTTATGGCTTATATGTCGTTAGACTATTCTGGATCCGGTTCACTTGTTTCCCCTTTGAAACTGGCTTGGTTGCACATACCTGTCTAATATCGCGTATGTAAATAGAGTTCAGATCTTGCTCTTTTGCATAGTTGAGTTTTGTTGAACCCAATTTGATTAACAATTCTATAAATTGATTGAAATCCAAGAGTTGCGAAAAACAAATTTGTGATCGATTGTATGAAGTATGAACCTTTACTGAACATTTTGTCATATGCACGCATATTAGTTTTGTCTAGTCGGGTACTCTAGCAATTACCTTTTCAATTTTCTCAATATGAAACAATATGCAATGATTCTCCTGTGGGATATCGTTGACATTCAATAACGGAGTGTGTACAACAATTTGCTGCAGGCGAGAATGCAAATCTGCTTCAAGGCTTAAACGCTTACCGAGCATCCGTAAGCCTAGATGCCTTAACCGAAAACAGCAATGCAGATTGTTTTGCAGGTGAAATAGCATCCCAGTTCAAGAGCCAGCCGTGTTCAAATACTACCGGAGCAGACACAGTTCCTGGCACCGAACCTCAGTTTTCCAACTACCCAGAACTACTTTCCAAATGCCACCTTAACATCACTGACACCAGAGATGGGACAATAATGCCTGTTTGCGTTCCAAACTTGGTGCCGAACCTTGTTCTCACAAACTATACAGAGACGCAGTACACACAGTATCTCAATGAGAGCTCTTTCACAGGAGCTGGGATTGGTTCAGATGGCAATTGGATGGTTGTGGTCTTAAGCACAAACACCGTTGGAGGGAACTTCGCTCCATCAGATAACAGCAAGGCAAATTTGTTTTCTAATATTGGGTTGGCACAAAACTTGTTCCCTTTGTTGTTGGGTTTCATTCTTTACTTGTGAGCTCAGAAAGGTTATATGTTCCAAGACAATTTTTTTCCTTTTCATTGATTTATGTTTAGTTCTCGGTTGATGACCGACTGACATGGCTTAGAACCTATTGAGATTGATATTGTTCGCGCCCATACTACGAGAATATGAATATTTCTTTCTGATTCCTCAATTTCGCCTACTCATTTTTCCCCTTCTTGACAAAGTCAATTACTAGTTTTGAGGCTTTATGTTGAACTTGAATGCTATTAAACATCAAGTTCTGGAAAACTGTTTCCCCTCATGGTGAAAATGGTGTGTATGAGGATTGTTCCGCTGACTGTTTTTCAGTAGGTACCAAACAGTGCCTTAATATTCCGAGCAGAGCTCTAATAAACAGAAATTTGTTTACATGTTCCAAGAAAAATAGAATGAGTCGACAGAAGTTCCAATACGCCAGAAATTCCTAATTGCATAATCAACAAATCTCATTCGAGCTTGAGTATCCTCAACTTTTTGGCAAGGATGAAAGCTTTATTCTATAAATAACACAAGCAAAAATGCAAGAGTTGAAAGTTACAATACAAAGTTCTGACCCAGGGGGCGTGTAATGAGAAATCACGGTGAGGATTTTAAATAAAACACTTTTAACGGTGAGGATGTAATCACCACGTGTAATGAGCAAGGTCACTACACGCGTGTAGTGAGCGAGCAAGGTCACGACATGCTCCCTGATCCACAAAGTTCAGGGATCAAAATAAAGCAAAATAGCATAAGAAAGAACCTCACTAAAAGCTACTCTCAATAGACAAAAACACCAAAAGAACTAACAAAACCTTGGAACCTCACTACAAGCTACTCTCAATAGACAAAAGCACCAAAAGAACTAACAAAACCTTGGGTGCAACTGGAACCACAAAATCTCAGAAGACCATAAAGATCTCCATCGCATTTGGAAATCGTACAAAATCTTACACCTCCACCATGAATTCACGAAATTGTCGATAAAAGCAAAAGAACGTTTATCCAAACAAACCCCTCTCAGCTGCAATCCAAAGTGAATTTCAGGGTCCTCATGCCAGTATTTACCCTCTTGACCAAATATCCCGGAAGGAAAAATGTTTCTGACATTTAGCCATGAGAAGCAAACGAGGACTGCAGTCAACTTCCACAAAAACTGCACATTGAGGAATAATACTATCAAAACATTTCCCCAAGACTGCCATTTTCCATCTTCTCCAAGTCTTCTTGTGACAACAGGGTTTTCCTACCACTTCCACCACTCTTATCATAAGGTTGAGCCATCTTACGTAAAAACTGCAAATGGAAGAACAGATCAAGTAAATATATACTGGCTGAACACTTCTGAATTTAAAGCGTCACAAACTGGTAATAGAAATACCTAGAAAAGGAAAGGAAATGAGCAATTTTCTGACCCTCTGTTTGGTCCTTAGTTTGAACGGGATGAGAGAAAAAAAAAAAGCCAAGGAAAAGAACAAGTGCAAATTTAATTTCTCCCCACTCTCTTTTCTCCCTACCCTTTTCTCATTTATTTTCTTTTTTCCTATGTTAGTTTATGCTACCTTACTATATTCTTCCATCTTCACTTAAAACAAACAAGGGAGTTAATTACTTCTCAATTTTCATTATTTTCCTCGCCAACTTTCTTCCCCTTCTCTCTCTTTCCTTCCATGAGTTTCAAACATACTGGAAAATTGTAGTGAGCAACTTAGCACTCACCGAAAACCATCTTTAGACTACAACAGCATGAAATTTTCAGGGACAAGATATAGTTTTTCGGTTGCAAACAATTTCAACAATTATGGAAGACAGTGATATCTAAGAACCGTATTGGACTTATTTATAAGATAGATAAACCAAACAGAGCCTGAAGTCCCAATCAAGTGGGGTGAGCTATTTACGAGAGAGATGCTCAAACACACGCTGACTTATCTCAAGTCAAATGTTCGTGCCAGTAACTACCATTCAAGATTCTTGCACAATTAAATACATCATGGACCAGACAGGCCAAGGCCTGAGGGGAATCCCAAACACATCCAATGTCATTTAGAATTTTGAAAATTTAAGAAAGGGCATACCTCTCGTGCTATATGCACAGCCTTGTCAGTATTTTGAAAATTTAAGAAAGGGCATACCTCTCGCGCTATATGCACAGCCATGTCAGTACTCAAGTTCAGATGAGCATCCCGCAAATGTGACAGTATCCATCCAGGTAACTTAGAACGTTTGTCATGACGGCTGTACCTGGGGTCAGACAACAAAAAGAAAATAAGTGTCTGAAATTGACAAGTAATTTTGAATTCATATTATATCTTCAGACACTACTAACAATGAATGAAAACATAGTTCACATGCTTACAAAGTACTCACAATATCCATATTACAAGAAACTATAATGAATGTTAGCATCTTATATACTAGCGAGAGAGATGAGTAGCAACTTAGACTTTACATGCATCTGGTACAATTATCTTCTTCACACACCTTAGAAAGTCTGTCAATTTAATTTTGCAACTTCCTACTTTTAAGTAGGATTATTGGTCTATATGAAGGAAGCCAATATTCTTTAAGCAACAACATCCCAAGATTTGTATGATCAAAATAACACCTTTGGGCTATGGAAGCAAATTTTTTAACAAGAAGGAAAATCTCAGATCTGCATGCATGGAGTAGGAACAGAATTAGAAAGTTCCACAGATCTCACCTTTTGTCGGCAAAAATCATCATCCCATAATCTGCCTTCGAACGGATCACTCGCCCAACGCATTGAGCAGCTTGTCTCTGAGTAGAAGTAGCCAAAGAAATGAAGCTCATAGACGTTTCAGAGAGAAATTAACACAATCACTATATGACGAACAAGCAGGCAGTAAAAAATACCAAAGCATCGAATGTCAGGAAATCGCCTTCCTTTATCTGGAAAGTCTCTCTTAAGTACTCCAAGCGTGCACCCAATATTCTGCAATCACCAGGTTTAAGCAACACACTCGATATACATAATTCAACAGTTATAAATACACACATTCTCGCCAACAATTTAAGTATCAGTGAATCACCTGCTTAACGTATACTGAAAAGGAACACCAAACATGATAACTAGTCTGCCATAATGCCTATCAAAATCGATACCTTCTGCCACTTTGCCCCTACAAGAATACAGTGAGAGATCAATCACAAAATCTAATAAAACCTGATGAGTTGCCTCCAGATTTTATTATTTCTTCATATCAAATATGAATAAGTTATAGCTATGACAAAACATGCCGTTTTCCATTACCATGCAGGAAATGATTACCCAATATCATAAGTAAAATCCCAACTCTAGGCTCTTTCTCCACTAATCTAAGAGAAAAAGAAGCCTTGAGCTGGCCTTCTCTATATATAGACTATAAATGACAAGAAGTAAATCTGGGACTAGAAAAGCTTACAAAGATCCCTGTACTACAAACTACTTTGATCAAAGGAGACGTTTTGCCTATCAAAAACTAACTAAAAGCTAATAAGCTTACCTATAGAAAAGAAAGACTCTATACTCAAGTTAGAGTCACCGGATGTACTTACCCATAAACCATACTAAGCTTGTCTCAGTTTGCACTGTATTTCGCCCATAGGAAATAAGAAGAGTGCAGAGAAATGTTATCAAATCCCCAAATTACAATGGCTTGCCACAATCACACCCTAATATCTTATAAGCGTCTCCGGAATCTACTCTTATGAAACACAATTGTATAGATGGCTAATAGGTTAAGTATGTCATACTCTGTTAAGAGCTTGTCCTACATCAACACTAACATCTCCAAAACTAGCATATAAGGATAGCGGCCTTCCACTCTTGATCAATTAAATTTAAAATGGATGCTTCCAATGACATCAGAGCAAGATTTGGGTGGTTTAACTGGGCAAGACTATTTCTATACTATTTATTCCCGTGTTTGTTCAAGATGTACACCTCTTTAATAGTGATCCTTATGGTATGGATAGTCGTATACCCCTCCACATGGAGATTGGGTGCCGCATAAGTGGGTGAGTGTAAAAATTTAAAAGCTTACCCCACACAAGTTGGATAAATTATAATAAGCGAAAATTAGTGTATGAGCTCTGGCAGCCTCTCCACTCATGGCCAATCAGATCTGAGTTTATGGTTTCAGGTTCCCAAGTTCAAACTTCATCACACAATCGAAAATAAGTTGAGCTATCAAATTGAGGTCTACCTGGCAACAGAGAAAAATACAGCACCTCTCCCGCAATCACAAGCTTTGCGATAGTTGTCCAGAGCCAACGTAGTTTCTACCACATCCTGAGTCTCAATGAAGATAAGCTTATGTTGCATTATTTCCTGAAATAAGAAAGAAAAAAAAAAAACAGCAAAGAAAGCCAGATTGAGAAAGCATGAAACTAGATACTCTATAGACTTGGACGAGGAACTTCCCATTATTAAAACAGCATTTATCAATTCCCACGGAACATTTCACCGCAGATAGTTACAGTAGAAAGGATCGGCCATGCTGCTTTGTTGAAAAATATTGCAGAATAGGACCTTAATGTGACCAAAACTAAAAAAGGAAGGATTTTCTGTAAAAAAACCTGCCAAGAAAATATGAGAGATGATAGATAATCACCTTCAAAATTCCCTTCTCATTCCAACTATTGATTATTCCATCCATATATGAGTAACTGACGAAAAAACACACTATTCCATCTGGAACAATAGACACCATCTCGAGCAAAAGCTTCCCATAATTCCTTTCCACACCTTCATCAGTTCTCATATCATACTTTGTGCTAACCGGAAGCTGATCACTGAAAATGAAAAGCCAAACGAAATCAACAGCAAAGAGAACAATTAAAACCAAATTAAATAGCCTGATGGGGTTTATGCCTGAGTAGCCAAAAATTGAAGTAACCAAAACAAAAAACATTAAAGAAACAAATACATTGAAAAGAGTAATGTGTACCTTCCACGAGTCAGAACCATTGGGCATAAGCAATCCCTGGTCAAGGACATCGTAAAGCTTCGGCTGACAACTGGATTAAAATTCAGAAGGCGGGGGTAGAGATCAATAGGGCTTAGAGTTCCAGAAGTAATCACGACAGTCTGAAAGCGTTCAAAAACAGGCTTTATGGCAAGCGAAGCATCATGGCAGCTCAACTGGAAACAGTGAAGGAAAAAAAAATCTCCTCGTAAATGAACCCCGAATACAAAACGACATCAAATAATGAGAGGCTCCAACCACATACGTCACAAGTTACGGAAATAATTCGCAGAAGGATCCATTACAGATACAGAATTACAGCTACTTTACCTATCAGAATAAAGGGGACATGTAACAAGTACCCTAAGCGGTTCAATTTATGTTGTTCCACAAAATTTAGCAACATCTCCTAGTTCCTAAAGATACTTGGAAGAAATGTAACTTCTAAAATAAGCAAACCTGCAATACAGGATCTGGGATATTTGGCATTCTTTCATCGTAGGGTTCAATTATGATGGAGAACCCCCTCGTGTATGTCCCCACCAATGTTGCAAAATCGCAAATTGTTTGGATATGCAAAAACTCATCTGTGTCTGTTATCTCTAGTGTCAGCATAAGTGAGTGCAGGCGGTCATAACAGAATCTCAGCATTTTCTGGTCGATCCCAACCTGCGCATTGATAGAAGCCACGAAGGCAACAGGCCCTTCTTTTTCAACATTCTCAGTTTGCAAACGCCCTTTAATATACTGTACTAATCTCCGTAAAACAGACAGGAAATGCTCCGCCCTTCGTATGTTTCCAGGCACAGCTTCCTTGAGAATATCATCAGGCAAAGCAGGATTTGAGAGCCAGGTATCTGAAACTGCAGAGATAGAAGAGAATTTTTTTTGTGAAAACGAGAGCAATGTCAAACTTAAAATGAAATTTAAAGAACTCATTTGTGCATGACAACTTCACGTACTAGGTAGGTTCCCTCTTTGTGCCAAACCTTCAACAAGCCGGTTGTATTCTGCTCGCAATCTGCCTTCATCAGTGGCCTTAAACCTTCCTACCATTCCAACCAAAACAATGTATCAGTTGTACTTGGATAGCATCAAGGAGTTTGGGGACTGCATAAAAGGATAAACTTACAGACAACAAACAAAAACTTCCACTAGTTTATCCTGGTCATAAATAGGCTTGCAAAAGGGAATAAACTGACATAGGTGATAGGAACAAGCCGAACAACAAGTTGAAAAAGGCGCCAGCTTTAAAAGCATCATAACTTTTTTCACTCAATACAAATATAAGTGTGGACAAATCATCGAGAATCATCTCGCAGTGAATATGATGTGCAATGCTATTCAGCGATGTAGCATATATGAAGAGATGCATCACAATTTAGGACGTGTGAGTGTGTGACATGTCAAATTTCATTTCCGTTCATTCCTCGTACTGGAAAAGAGAACACGCCTTAATCCACAACTACAATCCACAAAGTACCCATTGCCAAAATAACCGCAATACAAATGGCCCCACTACCCTCCCGAAAAAGAAAAAAAAACTATAAGTAAACAATATTTGGCCACCCCAACATATGTCCATAAAAATGACCAATTTTGGCTAAGTGAGAAAATTCACCCCCGCTGTGAAGACAAATCAACCAAGTAACACACTATTCCAGAAAACTAAATAGACTACCTAATTTAACGTGTAGGTAAATGTAACAATAAAATATGTGCATACCTTTCAACCTCCTGAGACATCTTGTTGAGGTTCCTTGTTGCCCCTTCAAGTGTCTGGCTCCGCACACTCACACTTAGCGCTTCAATGCAAACATTATCAATATTATGTGCCTCGTCAAACACAACAACTGACTCCCTCTGCATTTCCTTTGATATGATCCCAGCAACCTTTGGATCAAGCAAGTACTGATAACTATAAACCACAACATTTGCAAATTGCACCATATGGCGCGCTAAAAAGTAGGGACACCATCCTTTCTCCTTCCCAAATGCCCTCAAATCCTGTCATAACGCGACAAAATTATGGTTCAAGAGTAGTCTGGGAATTAAGAGTCGTAGGACTAAATATAAGAACTACTGCAGATTTTCAAATATGTAAAACTAATGTAATACAACACCACCATTAAATACTCTATGAAATGCCAAATGAACTGTCATAGCACACCATCACTGATATAGGGCCGACACCTCATGGGGGTATGGTCCCCGTCTGAGTCACTGGGTACTTCGATTCCCCGACTCTATTCAACCAACAAATATGAACAAAAGAACGAGCAATCCACAACTTTCCAGAATTCATCAACAGACAGGTGGTGAAGGAATTGGATATAATAGCTAATAGAAGCTTCTTTCCTAAAGTGGAACAGGATTGAGTTGCACGGAGGGAAAAGTACAATGAGGAAAAGGAGGCACACAAGGAGTTGTCTTGTATTTTCAGAATGTGATGACCATGTTGCAATTTTTTTCTTCTTTCTTTTTGTGGACTTCTCGCCCCCCTCTTTTGTAAAGATTGTTGTTTCTGTTTTTATCAAACTGCCATTGTTGCTTGTTAAACAAAATGCTATCTTCCGCCAACGAATTAAACAACTCAGAAAAATACAAAACATTCTACTTTTCTTCAATTCATGGAACGTTAATCCAAACCAACACAAGAAAATCCCCGAACTCACAAACAAACACAACAAAACCAGCAAAATCCACAAGTATATCCAATAACCTGCAAAGTATAAACACCAGGTGGCAACACAGCATCAGAACCCGCCTTCTCGTAACTCTCAAAAAACTCACAAGTCGGAACCCTAGGGTCCTGAGCTGCCATCTCACGCACCCAAGTCGCCGTCAACTTACGGCAGGCGGCGTCAACCGAATCCCGATTCTCCGCCGTCACAACGGACGGATTAATGCACAGATTCTTTCGCGACGAGAGGCCGATGGCGAGAATTTTGGCTGCCGGGCCGAGCTGCTCGAGCTGGTAGCGGTGGAGGCGGCGGAGTTCGGCTAGGGTTTTCTCCATCTCGTGGACTGTTCGAGTGCAGTAGAGGAGCTTGATTGGGTTGGAAGGTTTACAGAGGGCGTAGCTGGTGATGAGAGAGAGTAGGGCAATGGTTTTTCCGGTTCCGGTGGGCATCTCGAGGAGGCAGTGGCCCTTGGCGTCTAGGGCACGTTTCAGTTCCACCATGTATGAGTACTGTTCTGGGTAGATGTGGTCGTATGGGAAGTATACTGTTACGTCTTCTATTTGGAACTTCATCTTCTCTCTCTCTCTCTCGATCTCTCTGTTCGTCTGTGAGACTGCTTGCAGTTGAAACTGGAAGAGATCGTCATCAGTATTTAAAGAGAACGGTCATCCGGACGACGTCGTTTCTGCACATTTTAGACCCGTCGTGCGAGGCCCATTTCACTAACTCAACAAAAGCCAAAAGCCAATTTTTTACGTTTTTCGAAATAGGTTATCCCCTCATAATACATTAGATAAAAAATCACAAAAAACGAATGTGTTTTCGAGCTCCCACGTAAAAAATTCAAAAAGCCAAAAAAACCAAATTAGTGGAACACCACCTTAATAGTGCTAGGGTAAAAGCAGCTTGCGGGGATTTTTTTTTTTCGAGTCTCACGCTAGAAATTGAAATATTGGGTTTTGAGCTGATTTTCTGCAAGGACACTCGAAATTTTATTTTATAATAATTAAACAATTTGAATTATTTGGATGGGACTCAAAAGTGGACCCTGCAAGTCATTTTGTATATTTTCGGTTCCTTTAAAATGAAGAAATATCCTATAAAAACGATCTTGTGAAGAATGAAGAAATTTAATTTAAATTCAAAATTCTTTGTCAAAAAAATATATAGAAAAGTGACATTTTCATTTACTTCACTTTTTTTATTATACATTTACCACGCAACAATATTTTCAATGAATCCGTTTAATTGGAGTGAAAGTATTAGAAACTGCAAGAAACTAAAGAAATAATACTCCGTAGTACTGTAGTCTGTAGTGTTTGATTGGCATGAAAAGTACAGTAAAAGATGGTGAGTGATTTTTTTTTTTGTACAACCCATTTAAACATGGAACTTTCCATTATGCCCATAATTTTTCCTGTCCAATCATCCACCATATTTTATGTTAAGGGCGAGTAAGTAAGTATTTTCTTGCAATATTTTAAATAAAATAAATAATTTTTTTTAATCAAATGCATGGAAAATAAATAAATTTTCTTCTCACTTTCTTCTACTAAAATTTCACTCTCTCCTTTTCACTTTTCATCATAATTTTCTTTCCAATAAAAACATGAAACAAAAGGGTGGCTCTATTCCCATCCCGTTTTTTACTACATATAGCCCGGTAAAAATAAATATCAAATCCCCTCATGCAAAAAGACAATCTTGCCCTTTAAATTACTCATCTTCTTCTTCTTCTTCCTCCCTTTAGGTTTTAAATCATTCATTCTCCTCAATACCAATCAAAACCCAAACACATTCCTCCTCCTTTCTTATTTGTCTCAACAAAAAAAACCCAGAAAAAATCTCGCTCATTACATTTTGAAGAATAAATTTTGGAGAGTAATGGAGAAACTTCAAACTCCATCAATACAGAAGATTGAAGTGATGCAAGAAACCACAGAAGTGGAAATGGAAGATTTTAGACCAAAAAACGAGCCAAGAGTTAACCCATTAATTTGTAGGAGATATCACAAATTCGGTAGTTAAACCCCGAAATATATCGTAAATTTGGGAGATAATATTCGAAAAATGTTTCGACTTATAATTACCAACAAAGTTTACGTTTTTGGGGAATTGTTTACCGAATATGGTAAAGACATTCGATATTCAATCCCCGTTAGGATCAATTTTGATGATATCTTTTTCTAAAATTACGATCAAATCATTACCAATTTTTTCAACGTCCTTAGTCAAAATCAGATCGGTACCTTTTGATCGGTCTTGGTGGAGGAGAAGTGGTGGTGGTCGTCGGTCAGCATCTCGGGGTGGCGTTGGTGATGGGGTCGGTGGTGATGGGTGTGGGGTGGGATGGATGGGGAAGTTCACCGGTGGGAGGGGAAGAGAAAGGGAAAATGGAGTTTTTTTTTTTTCCAAATTTGGGTGAAAAATTAATCTAAGGGTATTTTGAGAACTTAGCCGGGTTTTATGAAGTAAAAATGTGTATTTGCCACATCAACCGGGTTGTATTTAGCAATCGGGGTGTATGAAGTTAAAAAAGGGTTGCAAATAGAATCGTCCAACTAAAAAAACACTCTTTGCCCTTTAAGGCACCGTTTGGAATGATATTTCTTGCTTTTTTTTACTATTCTTTGTAAAATCTTTAAACCAAACCAAATCAAGTTAATTTTATATCTCCATAAATTAGGACCAATTACGTGGATTTTTTTTCATCATTGGATCTCCTATGTCAAAGGACGAAATAATCATCCATCTAGCATGGTCAAACAACTTCGCTAAGAGTCAAGTGGTTTAATTTTTAACCACAATTTCTTTGATTTTTTTTTTTAAACTGCAACATGCAAAACTGATGAAAATGCAAAACTTTAGTTTAGCCCACAAGGCGGACAATAATGAGCTCCACACACGTTTACGACTCCCCACTTTATTACATGTGTAATTTGGAGAGAGAGAGAGAGAGAGAGAGAGTAGAGCTGAGATGTTTCGGGGTCCTACTCTCCTCTTGCACTGCACTCCAACTCAACCAATTGCTCTTGCAACATCTACTTTCTAATGAGGTTGTGTTTTAGGGAGGGTCCTGAAAAAGGAGGTTTACGGAAGCTCCCTTTTGGAGCTCCATCGGCACTTTATCACAATGATTCGAGTCGGTCATCTTGTAGGGTCTGCCGAGTAGTATGTGTATGCAAAAAATCAACTTGACCCAGTATCAATAGGTATGTCAAAAATTAAATTTTGGTGCAAAAAAACAAGGGCCTAGACAAGATGACCGGTTCGGATCATTGCGATGAGATACCGATGGCCCCCCTTTTTAGGCTTCCGTAAACCCCCTTTTTAGGATGGGCCGTAAAGAAGATTTTCTCATTTCTACTCCTTCTGTCCCATTTTCATAGTCCAGTATTCATTTTTTGGATGTCCCAAAATGTATGTCCACTTTCCAAAATAAGCAATAGGAAATTGATAAAGTTACCTTATTACTCATTTGTTTAAAGTAGAGTACTACTACTTAGAGCATCTCCACTCCTTACCCAGATTTTTACCTAAATTTGAGTAAAAATTTGATTTGGTATGGAATACTCCAATGTGCAAAAGAAAATCTAGGCATAAATTTGAGTAAGAGCCTCATTAATGGCATTGTTGTAAATTTAAGAGGGAGAAAATAGCCTTCAAAATTTGACTAAAAATTTGGTTCTCACCAAATTTGTGAAGAATTTGAGTAAAACCAATTTTGGTGAAGGATTTGGTAAAGGGGTGGAGTGAAGTTTTTGGTGGTCTTTACTCAAATTTAAATTTGATGAAGGAGTGGAGATGCTCTTACATCAATCAAATCACCTTTTGAGAGTGAAAAAATGAAAAAGTGAATATTTTTTTGATATAATCATTATGTTCCCTTAAAAAGTTGGAATTCCCTTATGAAAATGGAACGGATGGAGTAATTAGTTTTGTTTTTATTTATTTATTTTCCTCCCTCTTTCTTCTAAACCAAACAGGAGTGTGAATTTTTTTAAAATTATTCTTACCTTTTCTTTGATTCAACAATGAAAATGCCAACTAGCTGAAAAATTATATCGAAAATTACCCGAGAGTGAAGGTAAATTTACGAACGCTGAAATGAACAAGGCTACTTTTCTGGCTAACTGGCATTGCTGAACAAACAAACCCGCATATAATTCCTAAACAACTTTCAACCAATCCAAAATTTCCAACTGCTCTTCCTCACTGCCACCTTGAATGAATTAGGGCTTCGAAAAATCCCAAACCTTCCCGTTTTTATTATCTGATGATACATTCCTTTCCACTCTTCTCTCTCTTTACATGTTTTGACATCGTCGATTCCAGCTAGAATGGCAAGCAGTCGCACCACCGTCCGCGTAGTTGTCGCCGGCGACCGAGGCACCGGTAAATCAAGCTTGATCGCAGCAGCAGCATCCGAAAGTTTCCCCGAATACATTCAGCCCGTTTTGCCGCCTACTCGCCTCCCACCCGATTTCTACCCCGACGGCGTACCTGTTGTTATCATCGATACATCGTCCAGGTCAAGATCCTTGAATCCACTCATGCAATTTTGATGACAATGAATGGATAGACCTTGTGTATTTGAAGCTTGATCTATTTTGATGTATTTTTATGGTTTGATGTTGAATTTTAGTTTGGAGAATAGAGGTAAGCTTGCGGAAGAATTCAAACGAGCAGATGCGGTAGTGCTAACATACGCTTGTGATCAGCCTGCATCTCTTGATCACCTGAGTACTTTCTGGCTTCACGAACTTCGTCGACTAGAGGTTTCCAATTCGCCACTTTTTACTACTCAACCGATGTACATTATGTATGTTACGTTACGTGTATATATTGTTGGAATATTAGTGATCAAAGTAAAAGATTATTTCGTTGATGTTGCTATTACGATGAATTCATTATGTTCATGAGTTACATGGCATGTTTTTTTAGTTGTTACGGCTCTTATGTTATATTTTGTGAAAAGTTTGTTGAGATTACATTTACATTCAGTGACTTAAGTTTTTTTTTTTTTTTTCTTGATTTGTCAACCTTGTATCAGATGTTAAGTTGCTAGTTGCAAATCAAGCAATCAACTATCTAAATGTTGTATTGTGTGGCATACGTTTCTTACACTTGGTAATGACAAAGGGAGTTACAGAAGTGAACTTATGTTTATCTTATTTGAGGAAGAAAAAAACAGGTACGATAAATGAGGTACAGACTCGATATAAAATTGAAATACGGTAATAAATTTAGTTTTCAAATGCGCTTAATCTGAGTTTATGTTATTGGAAAAGAGTTAATTACTTTTAGATTTGTTTACAATTGAACTTCATAAAATTTGTCCGAATTGAAGTTCAAATAAAAGTTAGTGATTATAGAATTTTCGAGACGAGACATGTTTATGTAATTGGGGTTCACAGTAGTGGAAAGGCTAGTGGCCTTGTGAAAGAACTGTGGCTCTGGCTCAAGGACAAATATCAAGCTGTGGCCCCTAGTTGGTGTATAGACTACATGCCACATTTAGAAAAGTAAGCCGTCCCTAGTACGCCTACAAAATATAACGTATTGGCCACATAACACAAAGGAAGGAGAACAGGGGTTCCTATTAGTTTGAGATTAATGGCCACTAAATCTGGCTTTAATTTGAAGAAGTGGTTACTAGAAGGTTATTGAGACTACTTGCCTCATCTAGAAAAGTAAGTGGTTGGTAGTACACATATAAACTATTGGCCACAAAAGACAAAAGGAAGATAACGGTTGTTCCTATTAGTTTGAGATAAAATGGCCACTAAATCCGGGCTTTAATGTGAAGAAGTGAATCCTAGTAGGTTATTGAGAACACTAGTAACAAAATGTCGTTCCTAGTAGCGGAAGCAGGCTACTGGTCACAAATTTGTAATTCCTCGTAGTAAGGCTATTTGCTTGCTGCCATAGAAAGTTATTTTGACAAGTTGATCAAATTGGGTTGAGGGACCCAAAAGACAGGATTCCTTTATGTGATGCTGGCTCGGTTTAAAGATGTCGGTTCAACGATATGACGCCTCAGGCCCTCAGATTAAGAGAAAACTTGAATCTAATATTAGTGTTGCGTCATAAAATCTGGATTGAATTCACAAATGTCCAAAGAAAAATAGTTACATATATAGCCTTATGCAAAAATGGACAACGTTCACTTGATGTGTATTAGCCTATTAGGACAAAATTTTGATACATCCCTTGGAAGACACAGTGCCTCAAGAAAGGTAACCGACCCTGAACTAGCATGGAGCCATGGAGGCCAGACCCTTACTAAAAGTGTAGGTTCAACTGTTCAAGTTGGCAAGACACCTAGACCTATTGCACAATTTACAGTTTTCCGTGAATTTATTATTATTATTTTCATCTTCAATGTTTGAAAATAAAAAAGATTATATATGTAAGTTTTTTTTTTTCTTTTCTTTTTCTTTGTCTTAATGTTTTTAAAATTTGTGGGGATCGTTGGAAAAGGCTTTTCAAAAAATGTGCCGTTTAAATTTCTGAACTTCTGGCATCATAGTTCTAATATTTTTACATATTTAGCATTCCTAGGTGTCTCAATGAATGATCTGCATCTGCAACTTCCATGCTGCAATGTGTCCAAGGGTTTTGGCATGTTATTATATGCTGAAGGCCATGGCATATGATAAGGTCTATGAGTTAAGTTTGTGCAGTATCTATTGAGGATAATTTTATTTTTTTTTAATTTTATTATTTCTCATTACAGTACTCAATTTGTAGATTAAGTAAAGCAGTCAATAAATAAAACTAAGCCTGAGGCATCGAGAGCCTAAGGCAGTGTGATACTGATATCTATAGACAGTGAGGTGGCAAGGTTATGTATACGAATACATATTTACACACATTGGAATTTACATTGTGTTTATCAGCAACTAGCAATTTATGGGCGACTTTTGTTGGTTACTTGTTCATATACTCTCGGTGGAAGTTAATATTGGACGAGGAAGACTTGTGAGCATTTGAGTTGTATCTTGAGCAGGTGTACTACGGTTGAACCGTCATGTGGATAGGAATATCAGCTTTAGGGGAGTGATTACATGCTCTCAAACTCACAGGGCAATTCTTCCTTATTTTTTTGTTGTTTCCACATTTTCCAACTTACGTTGATTATTGCTTAAGATGATGTTTTTGAGTAGTTATATATTTATGAATTTGTGTTTTTGTTAAAGAATATACGGCTATTTTAGCTTACAAAATCTGTAAGGCTTATATGACTCAAATCTAAGAGCCTTCCAGTCTCTAAATGTTGCTCCATTTGCTTATCGCATATTCTATTACCCATGGATAGGTGAAGGTACCTGTAATTGTGGTTGGTTGCAAGCTAGATTTGCGGGATGAGCGCCACTCTCTGAGTCTGGAGCAAGTGATGGCACCAATTATGCGTCAGTTTCGGGAAATAGAGACCTGTATCGAGTGTTCTTCTGCTAATCTGGTTCAGGTTTGTCACAATGTAAATTGTATTCTGTTTTTGTTGCTAGAGCCTAGAGTTGCTAGTAAGATATCCTGAGTTTTATCAATCATGTTTGATTCTGTTTCTCCAGTTGCATGGTAGACACAATGTTAAATTATGTGTGCAAAAGACGGAATATATCACATAATCTTGGTCCCTGTCAATTGGGGTGATGGAAGGGTTTGCTCGCTAGTGTTCTTTGCAGTAAATGGTGTTTTCACTTCTCACAGTGACAATGGACTTGCTCTACCCCATTGTGTCGTGTAATGAAACTGTAATCAACTGTAATGACGCTGATAGCAGATCCTAACCGTGCCTAAGTAGATTCATCAACTTTAATATTTGAACTAATTTGGTGTCGCTTGGATTTTGAGGTCAATAATCAATATTGATATTGAATCCTGTGGTCCCAAATTTGAAAATTATGATGTGATAACTTGCCAATCTTGTATGTAAGCTGCAATGTACTACTAAAGATGTTGAAGTTGAATATCTTATTGTTGGTTTGTAGGTCCCTGAAGTATTTTATTATGCCCAAAAGGCTGTTCTTCATCCGACAGCTCCATTATTTGATCAGGAAACTCAGGCTCTAAAGCCACGATGCGTGAGAGCATTGAAACGGATATTTGTTCTTTGTGATCATGATATGGATGGTGCCCTAAATGATGCAGAGTTGAATGATTTTCAGGTTACTTTTGACTTGTTTCACTATAAGTTAAAACGATTATTGTTATTTGTTATCCTGTTATATAAAGTTATCAATGGTTGATTTTTTCCCTCTCGTCTTACATTCTGGAATGATTATGATCCCTGTGACCAGGTTAAATGCTTCAATGCCCCACTGCAGCCTGCCGAAATAGTGGGTGTTAAGAGAGTTGTGCAAGAGCAGCTATCAGAGGGGGTTAATGAGCTTGGGCTTACCTTGACAGGATTTCTTTTCCTCCATGCTCTTTTCATAGAGAAAGGGCGTCTTGAGACCACATGGACTGTTTTAAGGAAATTTGGTTACGATGATGATATCAAGCTTAGGGGTGATCAGCTTGCAGTTCCATCCAGGAAAGCTCCTGATCAGGTATCTGTATCTTTGTAATTCGGCGGGTTGCCCTTCATTCCAACGTCATCGTAAATTTTTGTCAAAGTCACACTCTGACCTGTTGTCTTCTTCATTAAGTAAAATCAGTGCAAGAGAGTGGGAATTTTCTTTAGTAGTAGGCAGAAGGGTCTGTCAATGGAACGTCGTCTTGTTGTTTGTTTTGTTTTAGTTTTTAAACGTGAAACCTTTTTCTCTTTTCGATAAGTTGAGCTTCAAATAAAATAAGATAAACATTGTTGAGCTGCTGGAGTCGGAGGGTGTTCGACCTGTGCTCCTGATGACTTGAAAATCTCGTCCTCTTCGTAACCATATACTATGTTTGGACTGTTACATTTTGGTATTAGGGCTGTTAATGTGCTGAGGTGAGCATTAACTTGTCTGAGTTTGCTATCTTGGCAACTCCGTCAGTTCATGGGCCTCTCCTTCACCAAGCTAAAAAGATAATGTTGTTCCAAAACTTCTTAAACTATGTCTGAATTTGGAAGTTGTGTTTAGGTAGAAGAAAAGGGATGGCTTGATCTTGTGAAAAGGTAAAAAATTCAGCATCACAGGAAAGTATTTGGTCAAATTCACCTTTATTGAGGACACGCAAGGGTATTTGTCGAACTCAACCTCTTTTGAAGAGTGAATTTTGTGTTATTGTTTGGCAAGTCGAATGATATGTATCCGTCTCAAAACTTAAACAGATAGTGTTAGTACTGAGGATTTCACTTGTTCATGAGCCAAGGTAGGGGCGGAATGGTATGAGGGTTGGGTGGGGCCTCGGTCCCCCGCGTCTACTGGTACTAATCTAGGGGAAAAGGGATTGGGCTAGTGGGGTTTGAGCCCTCACCTGGTTGAAGAAGTATAGGGCGCCCAATGCCCATCACTTGACTCTCACTCTATTTGCCACATGTGCAGTGGAGTAACACTCCCGACCAAAACAAAACACTCTCATAGTTACTTTCACATTTTCCTTTTTAAAACAAAACGCCACGTTTTGTGATTTTAATAGTCATGACTTTTTTTATCATATTTAATTAAATTCTGGACTCTATTTATAATATACTCCCTCCATCACAATTTGTTTGTCCATTTTTTGGGATTCCAACTTTTTAATGGACATTATGATTACTATTGAGAAGTTTTGATTTTCCATAAACACCCCTCACCTTTTTAACATTAGATGAGGGCGCACATCCTCCAATCCATTGCACAATTTTTTTGAAAGAGAAAGGGCAATAATGGAACTTTTATGAGTCAACTTGAAATTGGACAACCAATTTGGGACATCAAAAAGAGGACAAATAAAGTGGGACGGAGGGAGTACTTAGCAATATTTAAAAAGTTAATTTTTTGTCGGTTTTTTTTCTCCTCTTAGTTTGGCCCCTCCCAAGTAGAGTTCCTGGCTCCGCCACTGGGCCAAGGATATGGACCCGGTTGGATGCGGACTGTTCTAATACTGTCTTATTGAACATATTTACACTGTCTTAATATTTCGTGTATGTTGCTAATGTGCACTCCTTTTGGGTAATAATAAGCCTTTTGTATGTACTTCATACTTTCTGTTAAATACCCTTCTGTAGAGTGTGGAACTGACAAGTGAAGCTGTGGAGTTTTTGGAGGGTGTCTTTAGTCTGTTCGACACTGATAAGGTATTTACCAGTCTTTTCTTTTCTTTTTTCGTTTTTTTGGATCTTGGTCATTGCTATTAACAAATGAAACTGTGTTATATTGCTTACTCCCTTACTGCGGACAAAATCATCGCCACATCTCTTGGGCTTGCGCCCATTATCTGATCATTGATACGAAGTGCCTGCTTGGCTCGTGTCCGTATTAGAACCACAAGTTTGGCTGACGAAAAGAGTTCAATGGATGTTTATGAAACCAAAAGAATAGTGTTAAAGCTTTCAGACGCCCTGCTGGGATTAATGAATAATTCAGTCACATTAAAAATGTTTGGAATTTAAACATGTGAGAGTGATATTGGGACGTGGGAGTATAACTGAGTCAAACATGGAGAGTAATGTTGGGACTTGGGAGTATAACTGAGTTTGCTTACTTTGATCTCCATTATCGAGGGTTCTGTAGAGGTAAGACTACAGACCGACCTAAAGCTCGGTATCATCTGCACAAAAGTTCTGCGAGAGAAGTATGGGCGGATATATGCTGCTTTGTCTTCATTGCTAAGCCTAAAAAGTGAAGGAATTTGTAAATGTTAGTTTTGTCTTAAATATCCAGTTTGAGTGTGTTATATGATCCATAACGACTAGTTAGGTGCCAAGGGGCTTGTTTGATTGTAGGACTAGAAAGGAGGGACAAGGGCCCACATGCTTTCCGTTATTCTTTTGTCCCGTGTTTGGTGCACTCGGGATTAGCGTGGGACTAGACAATATGGGATTATTTGTCCATTTATGACCACATGTGGGGGATTAACTAATACCAGGGGGAGGGGTGGTATTAGCTAGTCCCCCACCTCTGGATTATCTCCCTCCTCATCCAACTGTCAAAAGTAATCCCCATAATCTATATCTCATCTTTATCCCACTCTAACCAAACTTAGTACTACTTATCCTAGTATTCATATAATCCCATCCATTATCCCGTGGGCCCCACTTGTCGCCTATATCCCCATCCTTAATCACATCTTATCCAATCCTTCCTAAAAATAGTTCGATAATCAAACGTGCCCCTCGATGTCAGGATGCTCAATTGGATCTTTTATGCCATGCCTGATTTGACATCCCAATCTTATATGGCAATGTGAAAGTGACGAAGTCTCTTTTTCATAATATGGAATGTATGCAAGAGTACATCTTCTGGGCACAAAAAGGCTTTCTTTCTCTTAAAAAAATCGTACCAAGCATCTACAGTCACTAGTACTACTTTATTAGTTGTCCGACCAATGCATTTTATCAAAACTATTTGTTGTATTCATTGTTGGCTTTGTCCGCTTGGGTAATAATTACTATGTTACTCTAATATTGCATAACCATTAGGAAAAAAATGGGCAGTGAGTCGAGACCAATCAATACTGTCGTTGAAAAGCTGCATCTCTTTTACATATTTAGGAACACCATCTTGAAGGAGCATTTTTTATTATCCTTTTTTCATTCCCATTTCTTTAGTAGTGATATGACCATTTTTTAAACTTAGTGTGATCCCTGAGGGCCTTAATTTTTGTGGCAAGGGTCATTTGCTAGCATGATTTAAATCTCGTGTTTGTCAATCCTAAGTTAACATCCTTTCTGGAGGTGTTCTGAAAGAGTCCATCAGTGTTGTCTGATTGCAATGGCCCTCAGAATATACACCTTCACATTCTGCTGCTCGAACTTATACAGGGGTTACTCATTTCTGATTGAAAATTTTGGCACTGGACAGGATGGAGCCTTACGTCACTCTGAGCTTGAGGATTTATTTTCAACTGCACCAGAAAGGTGATTTGTTTTCAGTAACTGTTATTTGTTGTTGCTCTTCTTCCCTTGTTTGGCCTTACAACTTTCGTATCTATATTATAATCTATTTAGGCAATTCATCACGAATCCTGTAGATAGTGTTGCCTTATCTATTTAGGCAATTCATCACGAATCCTGCAGATAGTGTTGCCTTTGTCTGTCTACAGATGTAAACAGACTAAAGACTATCACACAGTTATCCCTTATGTGGGTATATCTTACTCCTCACTATGCAAGCATGTGCTTCCTATTTGTTTTTTGTTTTGAATAGTCCATGTCGGTCCATCTAAATCATATGCATCTATGCATGTGTTCCATCCTTCCATGAAGCTATCAGCTGTGTGTTTAGAATGTGTCTTTGTTCTGTGAAGTATCTGATTGTTCTCCTTGGGTAACTCTTAAGATTAGGAGGTTGCAGCATCTTAAGGGGAATTAGATCTGATTCATGATTAGTGGTAGCTAAGGTTCTTAGGCTTTCTTGTTCAGGAAGTTGCAGGATCTTATTTGAGCTTCCCATAATCCTTTTTGAAGTTGGGCTTGTCCATCTCTGAGTTTATGTGTTGGTGGTGGTGAATAATTACATATGCATGGGTCAACCTAATAGTTGATATTGTTTATAACTTTGAAGGGAAGGTTCTTTTGAAAAGTTGGCCAACTTGTCAAAGGTTTGGTCTGTCTCCAACCTTACCATCCAAGGCTGAGTTTTCCGTTAGATCTTATGGGAAATTCCATAAAATCAAGCACTTGATAAAATCACTCTCTTTCCCATTAGATAAAATCCAAGTGTGATTAAATCTCCATCCAATGCATCATTTACCATCTTGCCCTTCCTTTTCTTTAAGGGGATCCACCATATATAATAAAAATAAACATTTAAAAAGAATTGTACTTTTTTTGGGCAGGGGCGAAATAGTAATTACGCCTTTTGTCCTTTTCCCATGTACAGTGGAGTGTGCTTTTATCATTGCCTCATTTTATCAAATGAGGTTGGATCTTTTGAAAAACTGAGCCCAAGCACCCTCAATTTATGAGGATCCATATTGGCAAATTGTCCTTTTCTTGTTATGGTTTAAATTTGCTAACAAAGCCTGTGGATCAGTTGGGGACAAAAATAAATATTTTGTCTTTGTTAACAATTTCTGTTGGCAGAATTTGTCATCTAGGTGTTTTAAACTGTACATATCATGCACTGATGAACCCTCAGTGTTTGGGATGCAGCATTTGATATTGTCACTATAGGTGTATCTGTAAACAGCATCCTTGTATGATTGCACAAGGATATGGACCTGGTTGGCATTTTTATCGCTGCATATTTTATCTCACAGAAAGAAATGGATTTTCTCCTTCATATGAAAAAATATTCTGATTATTATTGAGAACAAAATGGGTCCTACTGTCTCTATGTCCTGAATTTCAGTCCTTGGGATGAAGCTCCTTATAAAGATGCTGCAGAGAGGACTTTATTGGGGGCAATATCGCTTAGTTCTTTCCTATCTCAGGTGCGTTTTTTGTTGCTCTTGCGTTATTTAATCTATGTTCTTGTTTTCTTGTTGTTTATCCTGTTTCTTTTGGAGGGAGAAGGGTGGGTGATAGTAACTTGCATCAACTAAACTTTAACACAGGACCTTTAGTTATCATGAGATTGTAACTGCGGGAGAGATACTTGGTTGTAGACTTCTTGTTCTGATTCTCATATGTTAACCAAACCAAACCAAACCGAGCCTTATGTCCCAAATCAATTGGGGTCGGCTACATGAATCCTTTTCCTCCATTGATTCTCATATGTTACAAGGGTTTTTTTTTTCCGATTAGCTTAATGCTCATCTCGCACTTTCGTGGATATGCTGTTGAATTGTTTTCTCCTTCTTTTTAGGGTAAATTACATGAAACCCCCTCAACTATGACCGTTTTAACTTATCTCCCTAAAGTTTAAAATTCAACACTTAACCCCCTTAAATTATACGAGTCGTAGATGTCAAATATGGTGTCAACGTTTACTTATTTTGCCCGAGCCACTGTCTTCTTTTCACCTTAATCTTCTCCATAATCTTTCTAAAACCACCACATCGAAAACCAAATCAAGTCACCACACTCCAATGAAAGTTATTCCCACCCCAATCACCTCATATCCTGTGATCGCCCGCGATCCCCCTCAACTGACCCCAATGGTTAAGTTCTTTTGTTCCTTCTGTAGCCTCAAAATTACACCTTAGACGAGGAAAAGAGGGTAATTTCATTATGAAATCTTATTTATCATTTCATGTTTTGCTCACATGACAAGTTCCGCACAAAATCTTTCGTTTTGCTAATGGAAGGAGTTTATTGTCATCAGATGAATACTTTAAGGGGGTTTAAGTGTGTTGAGTTTTAAACATTAGGGATGTTAAGTGGAAATGGGTAATAGTTGAGGGGGTTTAATGTAATTTAGCCTTCTTTTTATTGCTGCTTTTGAGTGGAAACTGAATTATCATCTGATTTCTAAAGCAAGTTACGGTTGGTTTGCATCACATTTGTAAATTGGCGAGATTGTAGATTGTATGATATTTGGTGGTCTTTTATTTCGGTTATCTTTGAGGCAGCAGGATGTTCTCTCCCTCAGTATTATTGTTTCCCTGCAACCCAAGCACACATCCACACCTGGGCCAAAGAAATCTAAACCCACACTGTCAAAAAGGTCCTAACATTTGGAGGGTTGATGTAGGCTTGCACAGCTCACTAGTGTGGGATACACACACCTCTTATCAGAAACAATTTGTTCTTTTCACTGCAGGTTCTTTTTCGTTGAAGCATTATTCTTAGTTTGTCGACAAGTAGAGGAATTTTATCTATGAGATGTCAGGTGATGCTATACAAGTACAAATAGATGGAAGGAATCCACAAAATCAAATAGAATGCAGACATGGTGACATTTCCCTACACACACCCAACTATTTCAGAATGACCAAAAAATAAATCTTAAGCCAATAAATGGACTCCTCCACGCCTTAGAAAGATTTTCTATTCCGCTGTCTCACAATCAAAGGCTAAAGGGGGACAGTAACCAAGCCTTCCTCCTCTACCTTCCTTCCGTGTCGGTCCTCCTACTACCCCACAATATATCTATGTTACACCGAAGCCATCCTGAAAAGGAAAATGTCAAGTCTGGCAGTTGACTGTAGTTCATAGATAGATATATTTTAAACAGGCTCTTTCCTTGTTGAGCTATATCTTAATTGTTTCCCTTGTTTCCATCTGATTGCAGTGGGCCTTCATGACTCTACGGGACCCAGCTCAAAGTCTGGCTAATTTGATTTATATCGGATATAGTAGTGATCCTGCATCAGCATTCCGTGTTACTAGTAGAAGATTAGCTGATCGTAAGAAGCAACAGACAGACAGAAATGTTTTCCAATGCTTTGTTTTTGGACCCAAAAATGCTGGAAAAACTGCATTACTCAAGTCATTTCTTGGAAGGTTCTGTCTGACCTGACAACCCCCTCCCTCTTAATTCAACCAAAATGCTTTAATCTGTCCAGATTTTGGTGCTCTTAAGTCAGATTCTTTTGTTTTGCCTTTGGATAATGTTGTACCTAGTGTTGGTTTTTGTTTCTCTTTTCCTGGCTAGGGAAATAATAGTGTATTCGTTCATTCCTATCCCCCTTCGCTCTTTGTCTTGTAGGCAATTTAGCAATATAATTTTACTGTTTCTGGTTCCATCTGTAGGCCTTTCTCGGACAATTCTACTTCGACAACTAAGGAGCATTATGCGGTAAATGATGTCGATCAACTTGTGGTAAGTAAACCAAATTGCATCACATTTCTGATCTCTCTTTCGGATTTGGACACAGCTAGTTCAACCAATGTGACCTTGTTTGTGATATACTTCGGCATGCAGGGAACCAAGAAGACTCTTATACTACGGGAGATTCCAGAAGATGGAGTTAACAAACTTCTGTCAAATAAGGAATCTTTGGCAGCTTGTGATGTAGCAGTTTTTGTTTATGATAGGTGGGCACGATTTTGGTAGTCTTCATGGAAGTAACCATTCGACAATGTCATTTGTGCAAACACAGCCCCCCAAAATGATAATCAAATTAACAAGAAGGGGATACAAGTCTTGTTGAAGATCAATTTATCGATCCATAAAAAATAATGTATGTGAAGCTGTAGCTATCACTTGCAGGACTATTTGTTCAGCCTCCTGCTTGCTTGGTTATCTTTATTATTGCAATTTTGAATTTCTCATATGCTACTTTGGCTGCTGGTTCAGGACTGTTGGGGATTTTTAGTATCCCAAGTCCCTTGAAGTTGATTAGTATAGAGTATAAATCATTTATCTATTCTCCTCCTCCTTTATAGTTCGGATGAATATTCGTTGAAAAGAGCATCAGAATTACTCACGGAAGTGGCTAGGCAAGGAGAAGAAAGTGGTTTTGGGGTGCCTTCTCTCTTAATTGCGGCCAAGAATGATTTGAATCCGTATCCAATGGCAATAAAAGATTCGGCAAAGGTATTTATTTATCCTATTAGCTTCATTAATCCCTTCCAAAAGAACACAATAACTGATGTCTTTTTATCTTGATTTATTTTGCTAGAGCATAAACGCTACAATTTTAATTCCTTTCTTTTAGATTTGTCAGGGTATAGGAATTGGTGCACCCATTCATCTTAGTGTGAAGGAAAGAGATTTGAATAGTGTATTCATCAGAATTGTTAATGCCGCCAGCCACCCCCATCTAAGTGTTCCTGAAACTGAAATCGGGAGAACCAAGAAGCATTACCGTCAGCTTGTGAATCGCTCCCTCGTGTTAGTTTCAGGTATGTATCTTGTTCAATGTTTTAGTTTCTATATGCATGTTTGAATATTGTTTTCTTTCGTATTGCAGTTGGGACTGCCGTTGCTGTGGTTGGGTTGGCAGCCTATCGTGCCTACGCTGCACGGAGAAACACCTCCAATTAGGTACTACTTACTTCTATAATCGAGGTGTGAGCTGCTGTTAAGCCACCTCAACAAGATTAAATAAAAGGCTATTTTACCACGTTCTTCTTTTACGGGAGCCTGTCGGTGTCCGACACTGATACGTTACCCACGGTGAAGTGTCAGTGCTGCGTAGCGTATAGGCTATTGTACATTTCTTAAAGGCTGGATTTTCTCCTTTTCAAGTTTTGATCATCGTGATCATTTACCTCTTTCTTTTTCATTTCAATCTCTCCTGCATTGAAGTTTGACGATGTGTATTCATGCCAATATGCTCGGACTTCCTAATTGCTCTATATCTAAACAAATAAAAATCGTGGTGGTTAATCTTGGGCTCGATGTATTGATTCTGGAAACTACAAATCCATTGGGTGGATAATCTTGGTGGTTAATCTTGGGTGTATAATACTTTGACTCTAAATTTAGGGTTTTTCTTTTATCCATTTTCAAAAATTGTGATTAAATTCTTTTGCTAGGTGGATTTGAGACAGGGTTCATGTTCAGGAAGAATCCTATTATCGAACTCTGTTGTTAATAATAAGTCGCTTAGTAGAGATGGTTGCAGGTGAATCCTATTAAGATCACACTTGGACTTTCAAACTTAGCCCTTCAAATGGAGTTGTTGACATTACTGGAAAATAAGTTGCTTAGTAGAAGATAGTTGCAGGTGAAGATGGTTGGGCCCTCAAAGGGAATCAAGACCTAGGCCCAGGGTATAACCCAACAAACAATGGGCCACACAGCATTGAGGGCCATTGTCTATGGTGCTGTCATGACTGGACGTCTAAATTGGAGGAAAGTTGCGTATGTATCGGTCACAGATCAAATCAAAGTACAGAAGATTGTAGGGTGAAAGGCAAAAGATACTCCAGTAAGAACCAGTACGCAAAACCTTCATGTTGAGTTATGAGTATATCATTATGCATCATTACGGTCGCATGCAAACTTAATTTCAGATTGTCTAGACTGCTGGTGTTTTTAATTGTCCGAGACAAAATTAACTTGGAAAAGTATTAAGCTCAGCGGTTAATTGTAAAAACAAAATGCAAATTAAAACTCTTAAGGGCTAAGGAAGCATGGTGCAGATACACAATTCCAAGCTGTGGGATTTGGTTTATTAACCCAAACACTGATGAAAGACATCTTATTGATTGTTTTGGCCAAGGGAAATTCGTCACTGGAATTTTTAGGTTTTTTTTTTTTTTTTTGAGTAGGGGGAAGGGGGAAGCCACCACACTCTTGTGGGGCAGTGGGGGTGGGGCTCGAACCCCACACCTCATGAACCGAGTATCAGTTCCCTACCAACTGGGACACCACTCAAGTTCGAATTTTTAGTTATTTTCTTTTGGGAATTTTTATTTTCCGTTTCCATCTACTAGTATTTTACAGGATAGTTGCCCGAGGGTGTGTTGTGTTACGGATATTGCAGTGTAAAATATGGGGTGTTACTGTAATTTTGAACTTGCTTTTTCTTTTTTCATTTGAAAAGCATTCAGCGTGCTTTTATAAAAACTTGATTGGGTGCATGTCGGTAGTATAATTCACCTGTCGTATGTGTTCTATTTGTGTCGTATCTTTAATCTGTGTGTCTGTACCCTGTAATATACTCTTGTGTACCAAAAAAATTCTTTGAGATCGTAATCCCAAGTTTTAAGGTGTTTGTCTCTCTCTCCACGGATTTTGGATGAGATTGTAATCCCAATTTTTAATGTTTCTGTCCTCTCTCTCTCTCTCTCTCTCTTTCTCTCTCTCCCCGTGGGTTTTGGATCTAAAGCGAATCGATCTAGACTGCATTTGCTCAGTCGGTGGGAAAATGTTGCCCTACTTGCACACCAAATTCTCACGGATACTCAGGAGATCAAAGCATGATTTTCCAACAAGCCCATAAAAGGAGCGATGAGTGGTGGAACAGGCCAGCCTACTAAGCTAAGAGTCTAGCTACGGCCTAGGTAGGGGGCATCGCATCCGGGTAAATCTCTCTTTCTCTCTCTCTCTCTCTCTCTCTCTCTCTTTATTATTCAATGCTGTTCTCATCAGTGTATTTGGCACCTATGGTCTAGGGGACTCCTAGACCTATTCTCTTGATTGCAACTGAACCTCTTTTGGAGGGTACCAAAAACCATGCACTAGATAGATTACGGAAATGATTCTCAACATCTCGCACATATATGATTCTCCTCTTTTTATGTGGGAAAATGGTACATCCAGTTACATGCAGAACTTTCACTTAGGAAAATGTTAAAATAGCCCCAGTGGGCTTATATTAAGGTCTAAAAAGTGTGTTGAACTGCGTGAAAATTGTATAAAAGTAGGTGTAAATATATTGAAAAGTGTAAAACGTGCATTGGAGTGCGTGTTTTTTTTGTATGCTTATTGTGTGCGTAATGGGCTGACAATAACAAGATCCTTTCTAGGGTATTTTGTTTGCAAATGTAACATTGTGCACATGAATTTTATGGTGTAGCATTATTTTTGGTCTGGGTGTTGAGAACTAAAATATTTGGGGACCCTAAGGAGCCTGTTCTACAAAATTGACACTCTCTTAAAATTGGTTCATTATGTTTTACGAAACATATCATTTACTCACAATATATTAATCACGTTTCACTTAAAAAGCTAATTCTATTAATTTATTGCCAACAAGTCAGTTTGTGGAGCACTCCCTAATTATTGAAAGTTTTTTAGGAGCCTAAGACTGCGGCTCTTGGGCCTTAGCTCGAGGCCCTGGGAAGGGTATCTAGAAAGGAAAATCGTTGGGGTTAGAAATTAGTAGGTTTTCTGTTTAAGTCATGGTCTGCTAAAAAATGGGGTTGAGAGTTATTCCTCATAATAGAAAGTAATACTAGATGATCCTTATGAGATCAGATGATCATTTGGAGTCACAACTGTTCCTGAATCTTCATTAATGAAAGGTTACTTGCATTTGAATTAAAACAGTAAATTATTAAGATAAAGTGGATATGTAGCTGGATTTAGGAAAGCTGCTAAAATATCTCTCCTTGTCTGGGAGAACCGTGTCCATGTATAACATTAACCACTCAATGGCATGCCATTACCCATAAGAAGACGTAATAAAAAACCACAAATGGCGTAACAAAAACCACGAATTAACGTAACATTTTCAAACCACTCAATAGCATATCTTGTACCAAAAAGAGACATAACATTTTACCTTACGAGAAATTGCCCATGCCTAAAGGCACGGCACGACACGTTTTTTCCAATTATGTTTCCTTTTTAATCATTTTTTTCAATTAAAGTTAAAAACACAGTTCAAAGAAATATACAAATGGGTCTCTCATAAACCAAATAAGAGGAGTTGAAACCAATAGAAATGTATAATGGAGAGAGAGGGAACTTGGATCTGGGGAGTGCAAATGAAGTTTCTTCATCCTACACTTCTAAGATCCAATGGCAGGAAAATAAGGAAGCATAATGGACGGCCGTGCTTTATGTGTGTCTCTCAGCCAATGGGAGCTTGACACACACATAAGTTTTCAAAAACACTGATGCTCCTTTTTAGATAGATAGTGGCATAAAACATTTTTTAAAATGGCATCAACATTGTATCACTCACTTTTCTTACGGTGTCTGGTAATGAGCACATAAATTGCTTTGAGTCTCTAGGCTTGCCATTTCTGATGCCTTTTGGCTTTGATTTAGAGGCATGGTTCTATAGCAAAACGTTCATGTAGCTCCTTGGTTCTTAGAGGTTAAGGGGGTCACGGTTTCAGTAGTATTCTAAGAGCAGTCACTTTGAGCATATTGTCAAAGGTTAGGTCTGTCTCCAATCATTCTCACCCATACCTCCAATGATTGGGGACTTTGTGCATGTTGTTTTTTGTTTTTTTTTTTCCGTTGTCTCCCATCATAAATTTAACCATAGTACATTAACCAATCAATGGTATAACATTTGCCTATATAGAAGACGTAACATGTTACGAGGGACATCTTAGGGGTATGTTAGAATTTTCCCCGGATTTATACTTTTGAGTTTTAGAAGAAGTATCTTGTAGAACAATTTGTGCTCTTGAAGGTGATCAATGTTTTGTTTGTTTGTTTTTTTTTTTAAATTGATCAATGTTTTCTTCTTAAATGATGGGAGTATAATACAACTAGAAGATGGTGCCAGATCCCCTGTTCCAAAACCCCCATGTTCCTATGTTCCAGGGGGGTTTGGGTCTTTGGATGGTGAATTTTATTTTTGTATTTTAAATATTTGTGTGTGTGATCTAATGGTCCAAAACCCTCTGAACAAAGGAACATGAAGGTTTTGGAACAAGGGATCTGGTACCCAGATGAGTATATACACAAATTAAATGCAAATGGTGTTAATGAATAGGAACCTATCAATATGAGATCTTCTAAACAGATTGGGGGCAGGTCAAGTGGGCATGAGGAAAATATCTGCAGTAGCATGCTTCTTGGCAGAAAAAGATGAAGTTGGAAACCAGTTTCATGATGTGAAAGTGGCTGAGAGTAGCTACTGTAGGAGTGTGGAAGGCTTTAGATGATCATAGTATCAAGAAACAAACAGCAAAAAAGATGAAAGATATATATCTGATATTTGATTCATTCCCATCACTCCCAACAAGAAACTTATCATTCAATTGTACCCTTGCCCATCGCGCTGTCTCTCTACTTGATCACATAGTTTCTGGCAAAAGTAAAACCACTGTCATCGCACCTGCCTTCCTCGGATTATTACGACCATGTACTCTTCCTATTTGAGTATTTGTGTAGGATGTCTTGTTTCCGCGCTCTCTTGTTTGAGTGTGTAAAGGATCAAGTACACCGTCACGTGGTGCCCTTATATTATGGAATAATTACTTTAAAGATTGGATAAGCATTACGTTTATACATGTTGTTCGGCGTGTGCACAGTACACGTGTTGTGCAGCACTATAGGGCCCGCCTCAGGTCTCGTGTTTTTAATCTGAATCGTTCATTTTGTGTTTTTAATCTAAATCGTTTATTTTGTTCATCTCGTCAAGTATGTATAGGATGGAAAATCCAGGTTAGTTGGACAGCGGATTGCATTTTTCATGGAAACGGAACAGTTCAAGAAACTGTTGTAGCTGCAAAACTATGAGTTAAATGGTCATCTATTAAATTAGTTGCTCATATCCGATCAACATGAATTTTTAAGGAATCAAGGAGCCTGTAGTGAGAATCTCGGCCGTCCATTCTTATTTTGGATGGTCCGGATCTTAAAATAAATTGTTTACGCGAATAATTCATTTAAGATCCGGACCGTCCAAAACACTTTGGACGGCCGAGATTTACTCACTATATGTTATAGTGACTACAGGGCCCCCGCTCCCAATTTTTACATAGCTGTATACATAATCGACAAAACGAACGGTTCGGTTTAAACAACACTCGGAGTGTGCCCCACACGCTGCACAACACACACGGCACCCTCATTTCATTTTATTTTTTTTTAAGAGCTTTAAATAGTTGTTATTAAACAGACAATTTCACTTCCTCAACAACTTTAACTTTTCCTCTTTTAGAAACCTAGTTAACCATTTAATACTAGGTAGCGTTAGGAAATTCATTCATTATGCTATGATTTTTCAAAGATGATTCGAGAGTGGATGGAATTCGATCTTCAAATTCTGTTTTACTCACAGCAGTAATATGTGTTTCGTTGGTGAGAGACAATGGACGGTCAGCGGTTTCCCCAGTGTAATGATCCAAGCTTAATTTTACCAAACATGTCTGGGGGACCATTAGGATTCTACTGATCAATTCGAAGAAATAATTATGTGGATGTGTGATATCATGTTGATAATCATACATGACAAGAAGACAAGATTCTCATGATTCCCCCATCAGAGCTTGATGAATAGATTTCCAGAATCCAAATGGTTTTTACTCAAGTGGGTCCCTTTTTGATACTACCGTTTTTTGGATTCTCTATTCCTCTATTGTCAACCAATAAGAAATTCCGTTGAAACTTGACCATTATATATATACAATAAGGATGAAAATGGTAGTAACCAAAAATACCAAAATAGGAGAAACCTTCATTAATTTAGGAGAAATGGTTGGTATCTATTTCATTTTGGTGTTGACAAAAAATTTAGAGAGAATGACCGATTCAATGCAACGGTACCGTACAAATAGTGGAACATTATTTCTACGATGGAGCAATGCTTCGTAAGTAAGTATAATTCTTCCACCAATCGCTGAATACCCAAAAGGCCAAAAATTATGGTTAACATCGCTATTCCAGTTCTAGTACTGTAAATGCCATCGTCATGACCTCACTGCCACCTCTACCGATCCCAAGCGAAAACCAACCCACCCTGATATGAGAATTGGCCTGGAAGGAGAAAATTAAGTATTCCATGTTTGGTTTTCGGAACTTAATTATTTTCGAGTTTTAATTTTTGCTTCTTAAATTTATGAAACCATCACCTGAGCCCTTGTGTTTATCGTTCACCAGAGAGTTCAAAGGAACAATTTGTACCTTGTCTTTCAAGACTTCGCTCGTCCACCATGAGCTCCTTGAACAGATAAGGATAAAAAAAAAAATGGAGTACTTCCTTTGGTGGCCTTTGTTCAAATTCACCACTTCCTATGGGCCCTCCAATGGTTTATGGTCCTCTATTTTTTTCCTTTTTCTTTCTCCATTCTCTTTAATTTCCCACAAGTCCCAAATAACAACGGACAAAACATAAATTTGTTGTGTTGCGGGTTCTCGTCCAATAGAGCCATTCTAAATCAATATGTATAAATTTGTTGCAGTATATTGCCTTTTGTAAGTAATGTCTAAAATCTAATTCGTTCGATGCTCATAACCCGCTCAATTTGATCAGTGTCCGCGTTTTGTAATTTATTCAAGGATTTTCTTGTATTAAGAGGTATTTGAGAGTTCTAGAATTTTATCGTGTGAGACTCGTGAAGGATTCCTCTCTTTTTATTCAGAAGGATGTCAGCCATGTTTTCTAGAAGTATTTTCTTTTGAATTTCGCGATCTTGATAAGCTCGTGTATTTTGAAAAGCGACTTTCAAGTTTCTACGTCGGAGCCATTAGATGTTTTATTTTGGGGACAAAATTGGATGAGGATGATCGATGCATGACATTGGAATTTTGGATACCCAACAAAGGATTGAGAGAATGGGATTTGGACACGTAGGAAATACAAGTGGAGCACCAGTCAAAATGAAGAAAAAAGAAAAGAAAAAATGGTTGGGGACAAATACCTGGGTGGAACCGGATGAGGCCTACACCACAACGTCCCAATGTCTCTCGGACTACTTGGAGGATCCCTCGTTGCGGGTGCGGTCCTCCTCAATTACTAGTGTGTATATACGTTAATTTGTGATACACTAGATCGCATGTCCTCCACACAATGACAAGGACAAATATTCAATCTTTGGAGAGAGACAGAGAAAGGGTTCCATCACCATTACCAAGCCCCGAGAGTTAGTCCGGTTAGTTGGGTTTGTTCCCCACACGATTGATGAGTGTTTGGTTACTTTTTTGTTGAATCCGTAGTCCTGGTGGTGTAGATAGTTTGCCTTCGACCAGACCGGGAAAAGAGTTTGAGGTGCACATAAACTGACATAGACACTTTTTATGACCGAAAAAAACAAAAACAAAAAAGAGGTCCATGACCATTAATGGAAGCTAAACAATGTATGACTCAGCAGCTAAAAGGGAAATGAGTCAAAATATTAGCAGTAGTAGCGTGGACAAAGAGTAGTGGTGGCCTTGTTTAGTAGGTCAGTGTAGCTAATGTTTATTGGATGGGCTGTTTATTGGATGGGCCTTTAATTAGTTTGTGATGATGACATTGTCACGTAGAGATTATAGACCAAACAAAAATAAGCTTTTCAATTTCAATCACGCATTCTTCTTTTCACTAACATTTGTGCTTTTGTGTAATTCATTCCTCATACGTCCATTATTCTCTCTATTATAGTGGAGTATATGTTTATGAGATAAAACATATTGGATAAAATACTCTGAATTTATAGTTTTACTGGAGGACCCTTCTGCATACCATATTGTGAGATGGATATGGTGAGGCATGTTGATTGGGTAAGCTCAATTGTGGGGCAATATCCCATGGGCTGATGTTACATGCACAAACGCAAACAATAGTCCAATTTTTATTTTTTTGGTCAAACATAACAAGACCTTCAACATAATCTTTAATAACAAATTGCCATTGACACTTGGTTATCATGGAACACAAGATTTTGTACGATAATTCTAAATGAATACTCTTGTCGGATCACTTTTCCACCAACTCTCCTAAAACCAATTAGTGGTAGGAAGGGTTTCAATTAAGTCTTCTATGGCATTCGACATCGCACCCGCAAGTCTATTTTTAGAGCGGCCGCAGGGAGTGGCATCGTGTAACCAAATCCATGGGGGCACTCCGGGCCCAACAATCCTTCCCTCACGGTGACGCTCCCGCGACTCGAACCCATGACCTCCTGGCTCTGATACCACTTGTCGGACCGCTTTTCCACCAGCTCTTCTAAAACCAATTAGTGGTAGGAAAGATTTCAATTAAGTCTTTTATGGCATTCGACATCGCACCCGCAAGTCTGTTTTTAGAACGGCCGCAGGGAGTGGCATCGTGTAACCAAATCCATGGGGGCACTCCGGGCCCAACAAATACTATGGGGGTGCTTCACCGGAGTTACCTTGTTGGTCCCTGGTTCGGTACGGATGGGTGGTTGAATGGCTGAGTTGGCATGAACCCTAGGAGACACGTTTGAGAAGGTGACTTGCACACTTAAAACCCATGTTAGTGCCAAGCCCGGATCGTTGGGAGTCCGGGAAGGCACTCCGATGGTCTAGTAAGTGAACGAAGTAAAAAAGTGGGCCGGAAAACTAGAAAGAGAGAGAGAGAGAGGATGCGTGGAGATCGATCCCGAGGGAGGTTTGATAAGCACACAAATATGTAATATTTATGGGCTTAAATTCTCGAATTTGATCTATTTATTATATTTATTATTAATTTTTATAAGATATTGCGCGTAAGGTTTATTTTGAGTGTTTTAGGACAAAACAGTGTAAATATGGTACATTTGTTACGGGGAACATGCATGAGTAAGTCACACCGGATCATTTTACTTTGTCAAAAGTTGCTGGAGGAATCTTTGTTGAAATAAAATAACAAAGAAGGAATTAAAAAAAGTAAAAGTGGAATTGGAAGTGTCGGATGGGAATCTGAAATGGGAAAGAAAATTGAGGAGCGCGGTTGGTACCAGGTTATGTCCTATGGATGCTTGCCAAAGTCAATAAATTACATGAGCTATACCGTTTTATTCCCGGTATTAAAATAAGAAATTTGACTGTTCCGGCACTCCAATCAGACACCGTTTTGAACATCAATCGAGAGCGTTGCGGACCAGTGGAACACATTAGTAAATAAATCTTCCCAGTGGAGCAATTGAATATTCAAAGTGGGAGCAAATTGTTTATTGGGAAAAATCAGTGGAGGAATTCAGCATCCCACGTGTCGGCTTCATGCGCGTCCGATTGGACTCTGGTTTGATCTCATTCGTTGATCTATCTCTCACAGTACCAAGAGCGCAAAGCACCCAATTATTTTCCTAGGCTCCATGTGCTGAGACATGGAATGATGGGCAAATATTCAAATATTAAATTCGGATCTCAGTGCAACGCCACATGTCAGTTTCCTGTGCACCCGATCAGCCCCTGCGTCAATCTCAGCTGTTGGTTCCTCTTCCTAGCCTCCCATGTGCGCGTAACACTGGATAAATTTCCAGCCCTTATAAAAGAAGCAGCTTTGCTACATTTGGGGCTCTCTCTGATCCGCAAAAATTTTCTTCTTCTTTTGTCTTTGATTTTTTTTCTCAAGCAAGCAAGTAGTTTTTTTTTTGGCAGTAGGATCAAAACTCTCCCTGCCGAAATTTACTCCCTCTTAGCCCAAGTTTATTTCTCTCCTTCTTTCATTATTTTCTTCTTCTATTTTCTGTTTTTTTTTTCAGTACATCATTTCCTAAATTTTCAAGAAGTTTTCAATTGATCAAGAATTTGTGTTAGGTAATATCCTGTAATTTATTTTTATTGTGTTGAATTTTGTGAGTTTCAAGTGTGTACTTTTTAAGTCGTGGTCTTTTAATTACCTAGTGTAAAAATTCATGTCTAGTGTAATTTCCATCATTTTCTTATCTTCCTCTTCTATGGAGGAGTAGTCGTTATAGGCCCGGCCTAGGGTGATCATCACCCTATGGCCTAAG
>JAXBDA010002214.1:0-37460 GCA_036023075.1 Gaultheria prostrata | reverse complement strand
CCCAATCATATTACTTTCCCTTTTTTTGTCCATCAGCAAACTTCGATCCATGAATCGACTCGCCTCCATTGTCGTTTCTAGCAGTGAAGTCGCCGCGCGCCATGGTGCGCCACCACCGAACTCGGAATCAATTGATCTCGACGGCGACGGAAAAACCCAACGACACGTGAAAAACCCAACGAGTAACCTTTCAATCTCGATCGATCTTGCAATCTCGTCTGATTATTGTAATCTTTTGATTTTTTTTGTATGGTGGTGGTGGATTCCGGAACTTGTTAATGGCGGTATTGTTTTTCTCGATTCAATGGTGGTTTCATCCGATTCAAGCCTGGTATTTTTCTTTGTTACAGTAAGAATGGTAAATCAGTAAACCATGTTCACGTGCCTTTGAAAGATGGTTATTCCATACAGTGAACATGGTTTACAATTTTGGTGATTTGATATGTACAACCAAAATGGTAAATTAGTAAACTATGTGCACTGTATGAAATAAACGACACGTGAACATGGTTTATTAATTTTTCATATTGGGTGATTTGATACAATAAAAGATGGTTTACTGGTTTACCACTTCCGCACTTCGGTGATTGGGCAAAGTAACACGATGATGATTCAACCATATTTTTCATGTGATTTCATGGCGCATTAAATTTACAATATGTTTTATGTTTTTCTTATGGTTTTTTTGTGATGCATTAATTTGCCATGTTTTATGATTATTTTCAATTTTGTTTTGAGATTTTGGGTGTGAAAAGATTAGGAGAGAGAGAATTAGAAAATTAGAAAAAGATAAATTTCTCAGGAGAGAGAGAGAGAGAGAGAGAGAGAGAGAGAGAGAGAGAGAGAGAAATTAGGAAAGATTAGGAGAGAGAAATATTAAGATAATTAGGAGAGAAATATTAGGAAAATCAAGAGAGAAATATTAGGAAAATCAAGATAGAGAAAGGGTATTTTGGGGTTTATTTGAATGTCGGGATGGAATCATAATGATATTATTTGTATAGAATGTCTAATTAACTTCCCCATATTCGAAATAGTTAATGTTTTAGAACTCGTCTAAATAATCAGTAACCCGGCCCAAAATCATATTTATTGGATATTTACTGGTATATTCTTTAAATGGATTGTAGGCTAATGAATGAGATTTTCATTTAGTGTTTCAATGCTTATTTTTTCTATATTGTCTGTCGCATTTACATCGAGAATTTTAATAATTTATTTGCAGTATTCTACGAACAAAAAAGTACGATTTTTGAACTACATATTTTGTCAAGGACTTTTCGAGGGGCCAAAAAAAAAAGAGAGATCAGGAACAGAATACCCCTTATAGGTTAGCATAGATCGGACTCTGGCCGAATCTGTGAACAAGAGTTTCATATGAGCTTCGAGATGGACTGGATAACAAGCTTCAATAGTTCATCCATACCAGTTGCCTCGCCAGCTACAAATGGCTACCAAGATTGCTCTTAACGGTCTTACCCGTAGAACTAATCATGCAAGTAAATATGGCAATAAACTTTTCAGTAGCTCCTTGATTTTGATGAGGGTAGAGTTGCCGAAACTGAAATACGAAGTAACAACATAGAGGCAATACAGCTACACACACATTGGAGCAATCTACAAGATTCAACTATCTTCGTGATGAATTTTTTCACAGGTAAGATGAAGAGACTTGAACTTTGGTCTTTTTCTTAAGGAACCTGCGGTCTAAGCATCGTCATGCATTCTACAGTGTCAATTAGAACTCAATCACAATTCCCTCGTGTCACCCCTCTGTTGACGACCTACTTATGATCATCTGAACTACACAAATTGGTTGATGAGATACAAAAGCTACCGACCACTGAACATTTGGTCGTCCATTCGAGCCTACCGACCACTGAACATTTGGTCGTCCATTCGAGCCTTTCCGAGAGCTTGATGAGCAAATAGCATTTCTTTTGGTGTCCATTGGACAATGGTAAGTTTTTTTTTCCTTTTTCTTTTTTTCGAACAAGAACAATAGTTAGTTAATCAACCAAGGTTTCAGTATTCTCACGAGCGAGCAGCGCCATATAGTAGATCAGGGAGATCAGAATTCTCGGAGAACTTTAGCCATTTCTTTTTCTCAACATGCTTGAGACAAGGCTGCATCACTAGTCCAATCACAACAGCAACGAGGCTTATAAGCGCCACTTTGAGCGAAGAAAGAGCCAACACAGTGCCAATCAATATGGTCGGAGGAATACATATTAGAATTGATCCGACTGTTCCCACAGGAATCTTGAAAGGCCGAGATGCCGTTGGGTATTTCATTCTCAACCTTATGAAGGATATGAACTCCAAAATCATTCCGAAGCAATACAAAAAGCTTTCCGCAGCCACTATCTCTTGAAAACTCAGCCATGAAAGCAAAATAACACCAGAAGCCGAGAATAAGATACCAGCAAGAGGAGTTCCGTAACGAGATCTTTTTGCAAAAAATGCCGGAAGCATCCCTCTTTCTGCCATACCAAGAAGTTGAAAAGAATCACTGCTCATTTCAGACACAAACATCCCTATAGTTGACATTGCAGCAGCCACTTGGATCCAAACCCTCAGCCATACTCCACCCACCAACTTGGCAATATTGGAGAAATACCCATCGGTCCACAGATCACGATTGAGTGGTACAGCTCCTGTACCAAATAGTAAAGGAAAGAAATAGCCACTTACAACTAGGATCAAAGCATAGAATAGAGCCTTCGGTAGTGTCTTCTTCGGATTATCCATCTCTCCAGTTAATGTACTTATTGAATCCCAGTAATTCAAGTTCCAAAATAGAGTGTTTAGATACAAATTCCAGTCTACTCCATGTAAATCTACCACTAACCACCTTTTAGGCCTTAATTTTGGTATTGCAACAATTCCCATAACACCAAAAGGAAGAAGTGAGAGAAACCCTAACAGAACAGCAGCCCACCCTATGATGGTTAAACCCCTATAATTCATGTAAGTGAGGATAGCAGTCAAACCTAGTGTCGCTCCGACTCTTGGCAAACCACCAGATAATGCCGGGATTGCAGACTCTAAATAGTCGAGGAACATAACTGGGTATAGAGCATTATCGATGACCCCGCTCAGCCATTTCATCCAACCTTGTTGAAACCCCCAATATTCACCCAATGCGGATGAAACCCAAATCACATAGCCACCGTCCTCTGGAAACATGGTACCCATTTCTGCAGTTATTAGGGCTTCAGGTACACTCCATATAAATGGAAATACCAGAAACCCGATCAGGGCTAGAAGTGGTCCAGCTGCGTGTACAGTATCTTCAACCCCAAATGGTCCCCCTGAGACTTCGTAGAAGATGAGGAAAACAAGAGGCAATACTGAGACTTTCCCAACATTGGTTCCCCTAGGAGAAGAAGGTACTTGGTTTATAACATTTGAGGCACCATTGTATGCCCCCATTGCAATGGAAGTTTGCTTGTTAGTAGGATTCCCCAATTTCTGCATTCAGAATCAACATCTCAAGTTCAACATAACCTGTTTTGGGTGGGTGGTTCTGAAGATCAAACAATTGACAAATTCACATCATTCAAGAGACTTCTCATACAGTCATATGAATTATGAATACTACCGAAGTATGTTTCGATATAAAAGATCTAGTGATGATAATTTTGTAGAAATATAAATTAACTGGATTCGTAAGTGTCCCCAAAAACATACCCAATCTACTTATTTTTCGTCACCAGACTAAGTTTAATTTCTATGTCAAGTATGTAAGACTTCCGCTGGCTAACTCCTGATGTTGAAATTCGTCTCAAAACATTAAATTCTTTTGAAATAGATTTAATTAACGTGCCCGAAAATCGAAACATTACTACACACCCATAATGCAAATTCTGCACAATGCAGAATGCAAATCGGAGGTGGACAAACACGGACTCTGGGGCCTGTAGTGAGCAATCACGGCCGTCCCTTCAACAATCATCGGTCCGGTTCATTTAATCCGGACCGTTGATTGCCGAATGGACGGCCGTGATTGCTCACTAGAAGCCCCTGAATCCGACAAACACCTACTTTAAAAGAAAAAAAGGAAACTTAGTCAAAATTCATTCTTAATGTTACTTTTTGAAATTTGAAGACTAAAGACAGGTACACAGTAAAGAAAATACTAAGGAGTGTGAGAAGTAAATTTTTTGGGGACAATTTTTTATCTTCTAAAAAATAGCTACTCTCTTCTATAGCCTTTACCTCATCACCACGATCACTACAACTAGCAATTCAACATTCACAACACTCACTCAAATCAACAACTCTAAAAGTTAATAATAGTACTTCTTTTAATTGTGCAGTAATAATTTCAAAAAGTTAATCGAATACAAAAGTGAGACAATTTAATCTTTATTAGAATGCTCCAATTGGATTAATAAACAAATAATCACTACATTTATCAGTGAATTATGAATTATTTTAGTTCGTTAAATTTCGATGGGCATTTTTTGTTGGCGGAAAAGAGTGAGACATAAAGAGCGTAAAGGGCAAATTTGGGATAGAAATCATAAATATAGTATAGAAGGTTTGGTTTATGCCTGCACGTAGTGTCGGTCTGCCTCGCCAGGTGTGTTTGGAGTCGGTCATCCTAGTGTGCTTGTAGCTGTGCTCATGTCAAAATTGATTTGATTTAGAGTTGCATCTTTTCATTGACACCTGTCGCTGTAGACGGACGCGTCCTTTCGTGAACAGATGTGTCTCTTCTCTCTAGTGACTTTTCGTAGAGTCACCAGTTGGCCTATATATATGGCATCATTCATTCATTTTAGAAGTTGATTTTTCTACACTTTCATTGAGTTGGAGTCTTTTCATTAGGGAGAGTAAAAACACAAGTTTGGTTCGCCTACCGAACAGATTGGAGTGCTACTTCCGTTCGGTGAAGATCAAGTAGTGTTGGGAGATAGACGTTCATGCAAACTGTAAGCACCGTAGCGGGGACGAATCTGTCTTAAGTACAGAGTGTTAGACACTCGCCTTGATCATCATTTCATTTCATCGATTTCCAGGTTTTGCGTTCCGATTTTATAGCATTCATATTTTCGGTTTTATCACAAAATGTAAACAAATTTTTCTAACAGTTTGGTTCTTTTCTATATTTTGTGATGTAATCTTTCTGCCTTCGGGCTTTGAATGAGAATATCTTGACAGGTCTAAAAAAAAAGGCATTTTTGTTGACGGAAAAAAGTGAGACATAAAGAGCGTAAAGGGCAAATTTGGGATAGAAATCGTATATATAGTCATATTTGTTCAAACATCCTAAACTTGTCACTTGAACTTTTAAAGTTTATCTGGGGGCCGGCCTGATTTGCGAAGCGGCGATTGGGAGTGGTTTGTGGTGACTAGCGGTGGTGCACCGGGAACAAAAAAGCTTGGGGAAGGGAATTCATTTTTGCCTTCATTATTTTGACTAAGAGCATGTACGACAAAGCCAAAAAGTGTAAATTTTGATTTACCTATTTACTTCTTGTCTGGACATCCCAGCAATACTCTCTATCATCATCTCTATCCCACAAAATATTCATTAAAACTATTACACCCGCATTGAGATATACAAAATATTCATCAGTAAAATTATTACACCCGCATTGAGATATAGAATTTGGATGTAGGTATTTATGCAACCTTCAAATTGGGGCTTCTTTCCAAATCGAACAGTGGAGTCTGGGCTCATCAATTTCAAGTTCACGAACAATGGGTTCATCAATTTCAGGTTCACGATGGGTTCACAAATCGGTTCATCAATTTCAAGTTGAGAGATTTCTTCATACATGATACTCCCAATTCCCAAATCAGAAATAAGGAATTGATTTCACCAGGAGATGTGTGGGTTTTCGAGGGAGGCGGGCAGGGACAGATCCAGAAATCTAACCCAGTGAGGGCACCTTATTAGTTACAATCATGCAATTTTTTTTCCTAGTCAACGATTTGTGTGGGTGTAAGGTATGGGAAGAGTACCTGAGGTGTCCCTCTGAGAATATGGTAGGTGCTACAATGGTGCTCGAGACCACCGGAGGTGGAGGAGGAGAGAGCTTAGGGCAGTCTTAGAGAGAGAGAGTAGTGGCAGTACGGAGCAGTAAACTAGAGAGGAGTAGTGGTAGGTGAGTGTTGAATGTCTTGTCTTGAATGCTCCACCAACTCCTGTTTATATAGGAGCCTTGAAGCCTTGGAGGGCAAGGAAGCGTATCTTCCCCATTAATGCGTATCAATGTATAGTTCCTCTTTGAGTGTTATGGTCAAAACTGAGGTTTTTAACATCAGACTCTCAGAGGCCCCGTTGGGTGATATATGGATGCCTGTATCATGGGTGATATATGATACAGGCTCCTTATACCGGCGTGTCAGGCGGGATGCTGCAAAGATCTTCCGTTAGATGTCGGTGACGTAGGCGAGCCCCTCTCATGGAGCCCCCCTTGCGGAGGTGCGTCTTGACAATTCCTTTGCTCTAGCCTCCAAACCAATACCTCCTTAGGTCCCAAGCGGATGCCTAGGTCATGCTCCTGACCTGGGGTCTTGTGTAGAGTCACCAGGCTCATGAGAGCCTAATTTGGTGCGTAGTCATAGCATAGTGACGTACTTTGGATGTTCCGCGGAAGAGGTGCCTCGGAGGAGACGGAGACGTCCGCGGAAGAGGTGTCTCGGAGGCACCCTGGAGGAGGTGTTATGGAGGAGGAGCCTCGGAGGAGGCATCTAGAGGGGTATCGCGGAGGAGGGATATTCCGGATACCCACAATTTGCTACATGAGGACATTTATTATGGGCTATAACGATTATAATGCATAATTTTTATTAAAAACTACAAAAAAGAAGGGAGAAAATCAAAATTCAGGAAAAGAAATACTAGGGGAATTATTATTACCATTATACTTTCAGAATATATAATAAAACTACTGGGTTGTACAATGAATGTTGTTGGTCTAGTGGCAAGAGGGAAAGCATTGGTTTTGAAACCAGAGAGGTCCCACTCTTAAGATAAACCTTTTAAATTTTGTGGCGTAAAAAAGAAGAGTCAGGAGTCAAACTCGCAACCTCTAGACTATTGTTAGTATACCTTACTAGCAACAACGCCCAAGCTTTGTTACCATATTCTGACACCAATAATATATATAAGAAACTTATTTCCCAAAATAAATTTTTTTACATTGACAAGTGGGGGTTAGTGGGGATGCTGTTGTGCAAGGCAAGCACAGCAGCTGCTGTGCAGTTTGTAACGGTGCCCTTTTGTTTTCAATCCAAGTGGTTTGCCACATGCGATATTGTGGGACTCATTTTTGGGTCCCACACAAACGATCCGAACCGTTAAATAATTTTAAAATAAGGGAAATTTATTGAAATGGTCCCTCTAGTTTCACTCGAGTCTCGATTTGGTCCCTCTATTTTCAATTTCACTCAATCGAACCCTGTAGTTTCGATTATGTACAATTTGAGTCCAATTGATAACGGAAGTTAATGAACTTGACAGAAAATCCCAATATGGGGCTTTTTAAAGGACAAAATTGACTTTTTACCCATCCTCTCCCTCACCCTCCCTACACAACAGGAAAATTCACTCCCTCTCACTCTCCGATCATCTTTCTCGGTCTCTTGATTGACATATCCTAGGCTTGGGCATTTTTTGGTCTTGGCACTCAATTCAACTAGAGATGTGTTCTTCTTCTCTGCCTCCAAGAGATCAATCGACAACCATCACGAATGGAAAAACGGTAACTGCCGGTACCTCGGGGATCGGCCGAGAATCACTGAACGAATCCAGCAGGGGAGTTGCTCGATTTTTTGTGAAACGGTACATATTCTCCATACGGTCCGGTATCTATAACCTGATCAGAAAAGCACAACTCACTCTGGTTTTTTTTTTTTTTTTGGGTGAATCGAACTCACCCTATTTCACTCTCTCTCTCTCTCTCTGAAAAGACCACGAAAGGAACTGCAATAACAATAGCTACTAGTAACAAGGCAATAGGAATCAACCTCGGCACGACGTACAGCTGCGTAGGGGTGTGGCAAAACAACCGAGTTGAAATCATCCCGAACAACCAAGGCAACCGAACCACCCCTTCCTATGTTGCCTTCACCGGCACCGAGCACCTAATCGGCGCCGCCGCCGAAAACCAAGTCTCTAGGAACCCACAAAACATCATCTTTGACGTTAAACGCCTCATTGGCCGCCGCTTCTCCGGCCCCTCTGTCCAATCCAACATCAAACTTTGGCCCTTCATAGTTACCATGGGTCCCTGCGGCAAACCCATGATCGTCGTCAATTACAAAGGTGGTGAGAAGCAATTCACAGCCCAAGAGATATCGAGTATGGTCTTATTCAAAATGAATGAAACGGCCTAGAAACTACAAATTGGGATGATCGGAGAGTGAGAGGGAGTGAATTTTCCGGTTGGGTAGAGAGGGTGAGGGAGAGGATGGGTAAAAGTCAATTTTGTCCCCTAAAAAGCCCCAAATTGGGATTTTCCGTCAAGTTCGTTAACTTCTGTTATCAATTAGACTCAAATCGCACAAAATCGAAACTACAGGGTTCGATTGAGTGAAATTGAAAATAGAGGGACCAAATCGAGACTCGAGTGAAACTAGAGGGACCATTTCAATAAATTTCCCTTAAAATAATTATTCAAGTGGTCTTGAAAAAAATCAGGCCCATTGGAAAATTTTACGTAATTGATCTTATTCGTTTGATTTTCATTCAGAATTCAGGACCATGTAGTTTGAAAGAATCTTCAAGAAAATTTATAAAACTTTGCGCTAGGTAACCCATTGATCTGAACCATAGGTGTTGTAGGGCTCGTAAAGAAGAGCATCCAGTAAAAAAATTATCTTGATCGGACACCGATAGGTATAAAAAAAAACTCATATTTTTAGTTTTTTTATACCTATCAATGTTCGAACAGGATAATTTTTTTACTGGATGCTCTTCTCAAGAATTTCTACAATACTTATAGTTCAGATCAATGAATTATCGAGCGCAAAATTTTATAACTTTCTTGAAGATTCTTTCAAACTACATGGTCCTCAATTCTGAATGAAAATCAAACGAATTAGATCAATTACGTAAAAATATACAATGTGCCTGATTTTTTTCGAGACCACTTGAATAATTATTTTAAAATTATTTAACGGTTCGGATCGTTTGTGTGGAATCCAGAGATAGGTCCCACAATATCGCATTTGGCAAACCACTTGGATTGAACACAAAACAGCACCGTTACAAACTACATAGCAGCTGTTGTGCTTGCCTTGCACAACAGCATCCCCGCCTCCGGTTTTCTAGTACAAATCAGGAGGAGGGCGTGGAGTTCTTCTCTGGTGAGAGAGAGCGCTGGTGGTAGAAACAATTTAAAACTCGTTGGTGGGTTAGTAGTGCCTCACTCGAACAGGCGAGATACTATAGACAGAGGAATAAAAGCTAGCCGTTTACCTAGTCAGGTGAAGCTCAATTTTGAGTTTTTCCTCGTCAAAATAGTTAAAAAGAGCCTTTACCTGCCCTCTAAATAGTTAAAAAGAGCCTTTACCTGCCCTCTTGTACATGCTCTAAGGATCCTTAAGGTTATTACATCTTATTTGTGTATTTTGTGTCTAAATCTAGATGCATTGTATTGTTTGTATATGTACATTTGGATATAAGACAAACAAATGAAATAATAGCCAAAAGATGTGATAATCACACTATTTTTTCTCTTAATAATTTAATTTCTTCTCAAAACCCATTCCTTATAGCACATGCTTGAATCCCATCACCTGAATGTGGCTCTTAGCCGAATTAATTGTACGCCTTGACTTCTAAAAGGAGATTTGGAATTTGAATTTATGAAAAGACGATGAACCCCCTTTGATCGTTAACCAATTAATTTATCCACTAACCCTCGCTTATGCGTATAAAGTGGGGAAAAAAAGCCGTCTCACCTGACGCAGGAACTACAATTGCCTTGGGTTTAAGCATTTTGGGTCATGTGATGTGGTTAGTGGATCAAATCAGGATATTGGGCTAGTGATCTACATGGGGCGTTACAAATCCACGAATATTGGCGTTGTACTTTCTATAAAAAAAAAAAAGTGGATCTCCCAAATAGTTGATGGTGTTATCTCACAAATATGAGTCTCATAAATGCATCTTCCCCACGAGATATTCCTATTTTACTCCCTCTGTCTGTATTTGTTGGTCCATTTTCAGCATTAGTGCCACCTTTAAAATTGTCTATATTTTTCAATTATAATGGTTTCATATAATAAAACTAGTTGAGATCTATCAAATAAGATTCATATTTTTTGAGATTTGTATTGAAAGAATACAAATTTTCAAGAAGTGTGAAATAGCGTACGTTGACAAACAAACAAGAACAGAGACAGTAACAGCAAATGATTAGGTATCCGAGATAGTTACTGAAAGTAGACTTTACCCTCGGGAAAAAAAAAAAGGAAAAGTGCATGGTACATTTCATTTTTAGGGGAGATTTATGAGAAAGTTTACATGTTCTATATCAAACTACAAAAAAAAAAAAAAAAATGACTGCAAGCTCGATAACTCTTCCGCACTCTGTCAAGCACACAATGGATTGCATAGAATGTATGTCAGATATATACTGCATATATACGTGGATGGGCGATTTGTTCAAAACTTACTGGCAAAGGATTTGTAACCCCATTAATCTACCAAACAAATTTATAACCTATCCAGTCCTTTTTTTTACCTTACCAAAAAAAAAGTTTGTACCCTATGAAAGTGCCTAAAACCCTAACATACCCTATGAAAGTACCTAAAATCCTAGGATACCCTGTGAAAGTGCCTAAAACCCTATGGTACCCTATGAAGGTGTCTAATCACTAAACCCATATAATAGAAAAGTGCACCGTAAAACCTAAACCCTAGGTACTCTATGAAAGTGCCTAAAACCCTAGGGTACCCTATGAAAGTGCCTAAATCCTAGGGTACCATATGAAAGTACCTAAACCACTAAAACTTTGTAATAATAGGAAAGCGCATCCTAAAACCTAAACGCTAGGGTACCATTTGAAAGTTCATAAATCCAAAAAAAAAAAATTTATGGACCTTACACCTTGTAAACTTTAGCATGGACTAAATGGTCTAATATGCCTCACTTCTGGACCTTAGAACAATTAACCGTACGGGACATCATTAATTCGATCGAACTCGAGTGTAGTAGTGCGCACAAATGGATAATAATATAACGACTAACGAGGAAGGAGACCTGATGGGTACCTCGTCGTCGCCGGCATTATGGCTCGGACCTGCTTTTTCTGTTACGCCACTTTGACAGCCAACTGGATCTGCTACTTCCCCTCCTGCACTCGAATCCGACCCGTTTATTTCTCTTGAAACTAGCCCCATTTTACAGTTCAAATCTGATCTGATAAGAACCCAAAAAATAGAAGAGAGAGAGAGAGAAGTGGAGATATTGTTTCAATTGAATTTTTGGGGGTTTTATGTCAAGGATAAAGGAAGCGACATTGAAAGGCTAAACGGTGATTGAGATTCGAGTCTGGAGTATAATTGAAGGAAATGTACGTATTATTTAGATTTTAGTTTTATTCAGCATTTTGGCATCATAGTAAACGCCACAGGCACATCGTTGGATTTGTCAAAGAAGATAGTACAGCATGAGCTAAGCACATCTTGTATTGCTAAAAGGCTCACATGTTTTTTGTACTCTTTTAGACTGCTTTTTCATTATACTACTCCTAACCAGTATTTTGCAGGTATTAGGGATGTACATGGTCCGGTTTGGACCGATTTTATAAAAATTTAGGAATCAAACCATAACTAACGGTTCCAAAGAGTTGAGAACCATAACTAAACTGTTACACATTTGGAATCAAACCACACCAAATCATTAGACCGGTCCGGTTTCGTTTGGTTTTTTTGTTCTAAACCATGATAGCATTCAACAATTGCCAAAAAAAATATGAATAACATACCACTAGTTTTTTTTTTATTTATAATTATTGATAATTCTTTTATGTAATTTCAAAGCTTTGTTACTAAAATGAGTAGTGAGATACATATAGGAAACATTTAGAAGGTAGGTCCATGCATCCGTGGTTAGGCAAATTCATAAAATTGACAAAATTATCAAGTGTGTATAGGCATATAGGGTGTACATATTATATTATGTTATGTACATAGATATATGACCAGTTCGGTTCAAATCACGATTTCTATTTATGAAACCAGGGACCAAATCAAAATATTCGATTCTCATTTTTTAAGAACCAAAACCGATCCATTACACCATAGAACCAATCCAAATAGACTGGTTTGGTCCGGTCGGTCCGGTTTCACGATTTTTTCGATTTTCTTGTAAATCCCTAGCAGGCATTATAATAAATAAAGAAAATGAGTTGGTCACAGTCTCTAATTCCATTTCAGAGTTGCAGACCATAAAACACGTGGTTTCGTGCTTTAGACGAATCTTAATAGCTGTTAAATTTTTGTACCATTCAAATTCTTCCCCAAATTATTCTAGTTAAATATTTACCCAAACTTCAAATTCTAGCACCAAGATTAGTTTAGATAAAATGATGAGGGGTATTAATTTGGGCCTGGATGACTAATCCCCACCAAGCCCACTAATCATCCTTGGTTTGGGTACATTTGGAAGGTAACGAGGGATGGTGATGTCCCTTCGGGGATAGCATAGATACTGGGCCGATCACTGCTATTCGTGATCGTCCATGAACGGCTCAAATTTGTTCGACAGCGGACAGTTCAGCTTTTGTTTGGACAAGATGCATGATCTGAGCCGTCTGTGGCCGACCACAGACAGCCGTGATCTGCCAGCATCCATGCTGGAAAGGGGAGAATCCCCCTGTTTAATACCCCTCAAACCCTCTACACCTTCACTGTTTAATCCCATCCAGACCCAGTTAATTTAGAACGCTTGTATGAGTCCTCTCTAATATCCCCAATCTACCCCCGAGTCCCATACCCTTTAATTTATCTTTATGCTCCCATTTTAACTATAAAACAAAACAAATATTATTTTATCCCTCATTATTACCAAAATCATCTAAACCACTTATACTATTTTATCCACTCTTTATAAATGTTACATCAATGTGGATCCACCCTCAATAAATAATAAATTCTACTTATCTTATTATTTTATACATCTAAAATTCATCCCGTATTCAATCGAATCGTTAAAGAGATCATATATCCGGTGGAAATGGAAGGGTAAGGATAAATTAGTTTATACTATTTTAAGGAGATCATATACTACTTTATCCGCAGGGAATGTTGTCCTAAGCTTTTCATATGATGTCATAAGAACTTGGCTTGAGTTCGGTTACTCATGAAACCAAGGCAATATCATTCCGTAGTACAAAAAAAAATAAAAAAAGAAACCAAGGAATTGTAGAATAGGTTTAACTATGTTCATTTTGTTTCCTTGGGCATTTCTATGCATAACATGTACCAACTTGTGGCCTTCAAGCAAAGATCACCATAAATTGCCAACCAACGGGCCTCACAAGTCGCTGTTAAAAAAAATATACGGGCATCACTAATCGTGCGGAGCACAATGCCACTTGCCTAGTTAATTCAATCATTGTCAATAAAATGGGATAACATACCAAATCAAACCAAACCAAACCAAACCAAGCCATATGTCCCAAATCAATTGTCAAACTCTGAATTTTTCCAACAGTAACAAAGAGGATAAGGGGCCCTTAGTAGTTGTTGAGTACATTAAAAAGTAGCTAATTGATTACAACCGAAATAAATTAACCTCATATCATTGTCTGAAAATACTTAAACAATATTTAAAATTTAACTGAAAGAAAAAAAATAGAGTCATCTAACTAACTAACTACTGGTATAGCCACGGCTCCCCCACTCCGTATCCGTCATGCTGCTCCATCGCTTCGAAATCAGTTGCTGGCTCCTTATGTCCTTCTGTATCTGGCGTTGGGGACACCAGGGCTACAAAAAGGTAGCACCGTGAGTGGTAAAATTACACTCACTAGGACGGCTAAAACTCTCCCTTTACAAAAGCATACTCATGCAACATATAATATCACAGTAAAATTCAATGAGCAATAAATAATAGAATTAGAGCAATAAATTTCAAAATAGAACGGTTATTATTCACCGTTTAAATCTTCTAGCAATCTCTTTCTCAATTTTCCCCAATGAGTCATCACTACTCATCAACTCATGTGTAAGGTATTACCACAATACTTGAACATACTCCACGGTTCCAATTTTTAACCAAACACCCCGATATCAGCATCAATTCCCATCCACAATATATATCCCAGTACGTTAGGTTTTTCCCTCATACACCAAGCCCACCTCACGGCTTTAAACCTCTGGGCATATATTGCACTTGGCTCAAAACTCATACCGAGAGATGTCCCAACCCACAATTTTTGTTGATAGCTACATTCATTATCACTTACTCGCATGCTTCCAATCATAAAATTCAACATAATAGAATTCAAGTTTATGCTTCACATGGGCCCAACAACCACATAAGTCCAATAGTTTAACAAAAATAAAACGCACAATACACAGAGCCAATATTTCTCACATAAATTGACTTGCCAATTTAAGTTTACTAAAAATAGTAAATTAACTCCAAAAATCACGAAATTTGACATGGCGGTAGATAATCAAATTTGGAACGAACTTTATGTTTCACCCGAAGTCTAGTTTTAACGTTATATGAGGTAAAAATGGATTTTAAGGCTGGACAATAAATCTGTCTCGAAACTGCACTGAATAGATAACTTCGAAAAATCGTAGTAAATCCTACAAACCTCGGATTGGAACGAGTTCTATATGATTGTTGCTTAACTTTTCGAGATCTACAACTCTAATGTTATAAGTTTTCCCTGAATAGGTCCGAAAAAGATCCAGAACTGCCGAACAGAAAATAGTGTGCCCGAAACGTGTTTTTCGCTATTTCGATCTCGTTTATGCCTTTGTTACCTTAACGATTCAACTCCCATTATATTTTCTGATTCTCCATCTCATTCATATCCTTACAATTCTTATAAATACATAAATAAACACATAAGCAGTAAACCTAAGTAAAAAGAGAGTTTTAATGTCCTACCTTTCGTCCGAAGTTAATAGCGCGCTACGAACGGAAGATAACTTAAGGTGGTGGAATGGTTGAGTCCTTGAAATATATTTCTGTGAAAAGAGAGAGATTATTTGCGTGGGAAAAATAAGATTAAACGGTAAACGAGAAGACAAGATTTTACCGTACGAGAGGAGACGAACCAAAAGCAAAACTTGCCACGAAGCTTAAGCCGACAATGGGGAAGGGACTGGGTATCAAAGTGAGGAAATAAAGTACTGACGTGGTTTAGCTTATAGGGAACAAAGGAATAAGAAAAGGATGGAAGATTATAGGTCACAAGGTAAGGATACCAAAAAAGAGATTTTAATTTACTAAAAGGTAATTGGAAGTCTACGGGGAGGAATTGGAAATAATCCAAATGATGGTCATGAAAAGGCAGCTTTACTTCCTAAAATTTTTCTTAACTGATTTGGTTTCCTAACTAGCCTAGGAAATAAATATATATGGAAACAATTATAAAACCTACTACATGGTTATATATATATAGGAAGAAGATCCTATAGGGGCTCCCTTACATAGCTTATGTAAGAGATTTTTCGTTCGAGATTGAATTTTGACAAATCCGAACCGTTAGATGCGTTTAGAATGTGTTTTTAAGGTCTACCGCGAGGATTCGTAAAAAAAAATACCCGAAAGGGCTTGATCCAATCATTTTTCGATAAAAAACGTTATACATAGCATTTTTTCAAAAACTGATTGGATCAAGCCCTTTTTTTTTACGAATCCTCGCGTTGGACCTTAAAAACATGTTTTAAACACATCTAATCCTCTATAAGGGCTCTCTTACATAAGCCTTATGTAAGGAATCCTCTATAAGAGCTCCCTTACATAAGCCTTATGTAAGAGATTTGTCGTTCGAGATTGAATTTCAATGATCCGAGACAATTCGAACCGTTAGATGTGTTTAAAACATGTTTTTAAGGTCCAACGCAAGGATTCGTAAGAAAAAAATACCCGGTAGGGCTTGATCCAATCAGTTTTTGAAAAAATGCTATGTATAACATTTTTATTGAAAAATACTTGGATCAAGCCCTTTCGGGTATTTTGTTTTTACAAATCCTCGCGGTGGACCTTAAAAACACATTCTAAACGCATCTAACGGTTCGGATTGTTGAAATTCAATCTCGAACGAAAAATCTCTTACATAAGCTATGTAAGGGAGCCCTTATAAGATCCATATATATATATATATATATATATATACAATAATGATCTCCTAAGGACTACCTTAGCCAAATAAAATGCGGACTTCTATTTCCCGATTGAATTTTGATGATCCGAACCGTTCAATGTGTTTAAAATGCATTTTTAAGGGTGCCCGCGAGGAATCACAAAAAAAAAAAGACCGGGAAGGGCTTCATCCGAGCACTTTTTCATACAACTTTATCTACGGCCTGTGTGAAAACCTGCTCGGATGAAGCCCTTCCCGGTCATTTTTTTTGGTGATTCCTCGCTGGTACCCTTAAAAATGCGTTTTAAACACATTGAACGGTTCGGATCATCAAAATTCGATCGAAAAATGGTGGGTCCGCATTTTATTTGGCTAAGGTAGTCCTTAGGAGATCATTATTGTATATATTTGTTGTTCCATAAGTTTCACAATAATAACTAGTGTTGTGGTGGTCACGTGCTATAAATAGTGAAACAGACCCTGAGGTCATGTGTTCCACTCCCGCCTCTGCCATTTTTTATTAACATTTTTGAAGTACATTCTAGTAAAAAAATGAAGAGTTCAGGAATTGAAACCGCAACCTATTGGTTTTTAGTCAAGGAACTTTCCACTACTACACATCCCCATCTGCAATTTTGTTACGTACATAATATTTAACATATCGCGGAATATTGAGGCCCTACAATTGGGCCAAAAACTGGAGGCCCTATGCGGGGGCTTGGTGGGCTTGCCCCCAGGGTCAGCCCTGAGTATCATGGCCGAAAAACAGAGCATCCAAAATACTTTTTCCACTGATGCCGTACGGCGTTCAAAACTACACCACGTGGTGCACTATTGGTACCGTACGGTACCACTGTTCATTACATTTTCAAAATTTTGGTTTTCGCCAAAATGGATATAGGCTCTATTTTTGGTACAAACCCTGGTTTTTGACAATCTCAGAGAGTTTGGAAAATCATTTTGATAAAAGAAATGTACCTCCCTTAAAGTTAAATCAAGTGATTATAGATTAATCACCCGACCGAACTTCGGAGATTTTTGCGAGAACAAGAGAATTACCACTTTTGTTGAAAACAATGGATTACCAAGCCTGGGGAGGGTACTGAAAACTCATCCAAGCGTGGAATCCTCCCCTCACATTGCCGAATTCGAAACTTTCGACACACGAGACTTGGTTTTATACCTTCGGATTATTTCCCTGGATCAAACACTTGGCAAATTTCTGGATTTCAACTGTGATTTTTGGGTAGGTTTGGAATGGTAACTTAGAGAGTAACTGGGTTTAACGAGAGAGAGAGAGAGAGAGAGAGAGAGAGAGAGAGAGAGCTTTTTGCTTTCAAAATTTTCCGGCCCCGAACCTGTTGATGGAGCTTGGGTTTTATAGGCGACGAGTTTGGTCGACTTCACACGTTAAGCAAACCTCCCACTGTAGGAAGTCGAGCTACGAAGTAGCCCTTTGCGTCGTACGAAACCGATATTCGTTCTGAGCTGCTGGCAAAAGTGATCGCTCCAGGATTGGCGATAAAAGAGAGGGATACCGGACGGCATGTGTATATGTATCGTACGGTACAAACACATACACTGCACGGTGCAAATGGGTTTTTAGGTCGTACGGTTTGAACAAGATGGCCGTACGGTTCAGGTAGGTTTGAGATTTTGGTTCTTTTGATCTGTTTGACCCAAGGAACTGCCCCGAGGTATATTTCGTGTTGTTTTTCATCATCGGGGATGCATGAGTCATTAAAATTGGGGTGTCTACAGTTGTCTCTCTTTGACGAGGCTTGGTCACCATCAGATTGATGCAAGTCGCGTCAAAGATACAGACATCCCAATTTGATTAACTGTGCGAAAAAACAATAAAACAGGAAATTTGGTCAAGCTCGGGGCTTCCTACGTACCTTGTTTGTGAGGATCAGACTAATCGTAGTTCTTTGGGGCTTTCAAGCAACATGAAAGATTGACTCCTCATTTTTCAACGAGGGAAAAACGAATGATATTTGGTGAACAAAATCCACGAATGTCTTGAAGGATTAAATGTCGTAGAGGGTTTACATAAAAATATTTAAATGTCGTACAGGGCTTACATGAAAATGTTAAATGCCGTACAAAGGCTTACATGAAACTTTTTAAAATGTCGTTCAAGGGATGACATGAAACTTTTTAAAATGCCGTACAAGGGTTTACATGAAAATTTTTAATTGTCATACAAGGGCTTACATAAAACCTTTTAAAATGCCGTACAAGGGCTTACATGAAAAATTTTAAATGCCATACAAGGGCTTACATAAAACCTTTCAAAATACCGTACAAGGGCTTACATGAAAACTTTTAAATGCCGTACAAGGGCTTACATAAAACCTTTTAAAACGTCGTACAAGGGCTTACATGTAAATTTTAAATGCCGTACAAGGGCTTACATGAAAATATTTAAATCATCTCAAAAATGTTTAAACACCTTAGAGGGCTTACATGAAAATTTCCGAATGCTGCAGAGGGCTAAAAAATGATTTTTAGAAAATTTATCGAGGATTTAAAAAATTTTAACTGGTACCATTGAGGACTTAAAGTGTTATTAAAAATTTAACTAGCGCCATCGAGGACTTAAAGATTTGGTAAATGTCATAGAGGACTTAAAGATTGTGATGACTCGGGAAGCACCATTTCAAATCACTGGGTGAGAAATCTATCTCAAAATTCTGGGGCCAGAAATCTATTTCAAAACTCGGGTGGAAACGGGTATAACCGTTTGGGTCACAACATAAAGCTGACCACATGGGTCACAACATAAAGCTAGCAACATTAAACTGACCACTCGGGTCACAACATAAAGCTAGTAACATACTAGGGTCACATCAGTGGGTGTGCTACAAATTATTTTTAGTGAGGAAAAATGAATTCAGACCTCAGAGTTTTATTGCTATGGAGGACTTTCAGGGATAATAACCATGACTGTTTGGAGTGTGTGAGCGCTTGTGATCCATTCGGAGCAAATGACCGTTCGGACCCATGTGAGTGCTTTATGAAATGATAGTGATCCGTTTGGAGCGAGTGACCGTCCGGACTAACGTGAGTGCTTCATGAGAATGATTGTGATCCGTTCGGAGCGAGTGACCGTCCGGACACACGTGAGTGCTTTATGAGAATGATCGTGATCCTTTGGGAGCGAGTGACCGTTCGGACCCGCGTGAGTGCTTTATGAGAATGATCGTGATCCTTTCGGAGCGAGTGACCGTCCCGACCCACGTGAGTGCTTTATGAGAATGATTGTGATCCGTTCGGAGCGAGTGACCGTCCCGACCCACGTGAGTGCTTTATGAGAATGATTGTGATCCATTCACAGCAAGTGACCGTCCGGACCAACGTGAGTGCTTTATGAAATGATTGTGGTCCGTTCGGAGCGAGTGACCGTCCGGACCAACGTTAGTGCTTCATGAGAATGATTGTGATCCGTTCGGAGTGAGTGACCGTCCGGACCCATGTGGGTGCTTTATGAGAATAATCGTGATCCTTTTGGAGCAAGTGATCGTCCAGACCCACTTGAGTGTTTTATGACGACCGGACCCACGTGGGTGCTTTATAAGAATGATCGTGATCCTTTTGGAGCAAGTGACCGTCCGGACCCACTTGACTGCTTTATGAGAATGATTGTGATCCGTTTGGAGCAAGTGACCGTCCAGACCCACGTGAGTACTTTATGAAATGATTGTGATCCTTTCGGAGCGAGTGACCGTCCGGACCAACGTGAGTGCTTTATGAAATGATTGTGGTCCACTCGGAGCGAGTGACCGTCCGGACCAACGTGAGTGCTTTATGAAATGATTGTGGTCCGTTCGGAGCGAGTGACCGTCCGGACCCACGTGAGTGCTTGTGAAAGGTTCGGGATCATGACAGTGCCAATGACCATTCAGAGTCACAATAGTGCATGTGACTTGCTTAGTGATGGAACTAAATTCAGACCACGGAGGTTAAATGCCAAGGAAGACTTAAGAACACAGTGAGTGCCTATAGAGGATTTTAGTTTGAAAAACTATCACTGAGGAATTTTGATTGAAGAATCGTCCCGGAGGATGGTTGCGTGAGACTCAGGTTTCGACACTTGATGGCATAATGACAACATTCCTTTTTTTGAAAAGGTAGGAGGCACAACGGGGTGTCTCTTTTGCTTTACTGTCTTTCCATTAGGCCATGGTTTGGATCTCGGGCTGGTTCTTTAAGCTTCAGCTTTTAGGTTAAGGTTTTTTTTTTTTTTTTTTGATCGGTAAAAGAAATTTTATTAAAAACTTGACAAATGGTACATCAAGTTGAAAAGAGAGAAGAAAGGACCCCAACCTAGGTTGAAGACCCTAAAACACCTATTGGGTCGCAACCCAAAACAGCCCGAGAACAAGCCCAAACACCTAAAGGCCGAAGCCCCAAAAGGGCACACGCAATATAACAATAAGCCCAAAAATCCCTAAGTAGACTTTGAAAAACAATCAAAGCACCACCATATCACACACATCTCCATCTGCCGGTCGATCTTCCCAAGACACCATAAAAGCAGCTCCCACTGACCTTAGGCATTAAGGACAGCTTTTAGGTTAAGGTTTGTCCATAAAAGCACCATAAAAGCAGCTTTTAGGTTAAGGGTTGTCCATAAAAGCACCATAAAAGCAGCTTTTAGGTTAAGGTTTGTCCCTTGGATTTGTCTTTGTTAAGGCTGGAGCTTGCGGCTTTGAGCCTTCTTGGATCACGGCATATGCTTGCCTTGGTGAATGGTGGTGGTGTGGACGTCGGGAAACCGGCCCACGCTTTTTGATTTTTGTTTGAAAAAGGAGGTGAATTTAGGGAAAAAGAAAATTTAGAGTCGCCACCCGGGATTTAATTTTTGAAAAATGTTAGGTACCTGAGGAACCGTTTTAAAAAGAATATGACTCTTGTGCCGCTGAAAAAGGGTTTGGTCTGCGAAAAATAGAGATTTGGGTTCGGGAGCCAGGTTACCTGCGGGGAAGGTTTTGTTTAAAAAAAATGCACCCCGCGTGCCCGGAATTTCCCGGTCTTTACTAAATATTCGTGGGATTTTTCTGAAAATATTTTATTGAAAACTTTATTCACGTAAACAATATATGAACAAATGAAAGAAAACAACGTATTTAGAGAAATAAACAACAAAATGCGTAAATAACAAATAACAATGACATGATATCAAAAATCAAAAGTTAAAGGGGGTAACCGTAATAAACTAATTATAACTTTGTAAAAACCAGAGCGCCAGAATTCAGGAAACAGAGCATCAAAATCATACTAAACCATTGATGCTGTACGGCGTCGACTATCGCACCGCGCGGTGCCACTGCCAAAACCGTACGATGCCACGATTAATTATGTGAAGAAAATTTGCTATCGGGCCAGAGAAGAAAAATGGATGTTTTTCTTAGTACAAAATCATGATTTCTTAACCAAAAAATCTTTTTGAAAAGATTTACAATGTACCTCAATTACACTACAAGAAAAACGGCTTTTTGCGTTATCATTTTTGCGACCGCACTCTATGCAGTCTCAAAAAGTACATATTTGCGACAACAACAAGTGCGTCTCCACTTGTTTGCGGTCTCAAATAAGTAAACAATTGCGTCTGCATTTTTTTGCGGTCGCAATTAATTATACAAATTGCGTCTGTGATTTTTGCGGTCGCAAATAATGCTTCATTTCTTAAAAATAATCACAAAGAACGACGTCGCTTGGTGGAGATCCACTCTTTCTTTGTTTCTGAAACCTCTCTCTATTTCGGTTTGCGGCAGCAAGATCAAGGGTAAGTTTCACTGATTTCTTCCATTAATCTCTCTCTCTCTCACACACACACACATCCCTTCTTCTCTGTGTTCCATGGCCATAATTACGACCCCATTCTGAAACTTCTCTCTATTTCGGTTTGCCGCAGCAAGATCAAGGGTAAGTTTCATAGATTTCTTCCATTAATCTATCTCTATTTTTGTTGCTTGATGCGACTTAATTTTCACAGCTTCATCACCATTGGTTCACCAAACCTATTTCCATTGCCAAGTTTTGGCAAGAGAAGACAAAATTTGGCATGGAGTTTGGCTTTTACCCTCTGACCACAAGCATTGGATCTTTAACATTGACGCTAAAATGGGAAGGCATAAATGGGGGTTATAAAAGTGGGCATATTTTGATTTTCTGAATTTTCTATACACACACGATGCATATAGAGAGAATATCTATTTCTCGACTTTGATTTTCTGAATTTCTCCTCGATCTTTCTTTGCATGTGTACAGATTTGGAATGGAACTCAATGAAATTTAGGGCTTCACTAGACTGGTACTCTCTCTCTCTCTTCATTTTTTTGATTTCTCGATGGTAAGCTCAAATAGGGTTTGGGTTAACAGAGAATCGAAGCCGCTTTTGAAATCCGATTTTGTTAAGCTCCTCAGATTACTCATCAATCCACGGAGAATTCTATTATTGACTGGTACTTTCTCTCTCTCCCTCTCCCTCTCGTCCAAAATCCTAAAGAGTTGTGCTTCTATTCTTGCTTCAGAAACTCAATTTTTTGGGGGGCTTCACTTGTTTGCCTCTTGTTTCCCGTGATAAGCTATTATCTGCACATTGATTGAAGCAAAACTAAAAGAAACATGTTAACAGGACAAACATCTTCGTGGAAAGTGAAGTTCTTAATATAAAATTAACCACACTTTTTTGACCCAATCATTTGTTCTTTGTTTATTTGGTGCTTTCACGTGCTCAGCCTGGTTCAGTTGCGATTATGAAGTCTCTAATTGTGATGAGTACTTTTGCTCTTGAATAGAAAATTATTTGTTCCCTCCGCCCTTAATTAATTACTTTTGTAGAATCTTTCTTTCATGCTTGTGCTATACTTTATCATTTTCTTTCCCTCACTATAGTACATCAAGTGGCAAAACATTCTACATTTGGCATAGTATTTTTCTATTTTAAGTCCTAAAAGTGGAAGGCTCGATAATATATGAGCTAAAGGCTCCATAATTTATGACCAAGATTTTGTGGAGCTGCTCTCAGTGAACCCTTAATAGATTATACACGGCACTTGTTGCTTAGAAATTGTGTCAAAGAATGATCATACCATGTGCTAAACGAATTGAGTGCTTCAAGTTTTGGATGAAAGCTAACACGTAGACGGACATTTTGACACCAAAGCCAATAACAAAAATTCATTCAAAAGTAGACTGAAATTCTGCACAGGAAAACTGTTTTGGGCTTAGAGCTTTCCTTTCTTTATCGCTAGCCTCTATCCCTAGGAACCAGTTTAATCATTTGAAGTGATTATTTTCATGATCATTGCTGTTATTTCAGTGGATATGTAGTGTTTTAACATACCAGTTTAATCGAGTATGCACTTAATTTCCGAAATGTCTGCAAAGAAAAATTGCCTCTTGGGTCGTAAAACACGTCTTTATTTACTTACAATCACATCAAATGAGCATCTATTGTCACCAATTGTACCGCTTATTGTCTCAAAGTGATTATATCAGGCTAGCTAGCTAGCGCCTCCCCTCTTCATGATGAGAACCCAGTCTTGCACACATACATGTAAACAGATTGTCTTGAATAAATCAACCACACAGTATAGCACAACACAATGTGATGCTCACAAATGTTTGGGGGAACAAGCAGAATTTAGGACACGGGTCCAACAATATCTACCAGGTTAGCTAACAAACTGAATTAGCCACAATATCCCATACAAGGGTACCAACTACCAAGCCCAAGCTCGATATCTGAAACTGCCCACGGCATTGCCTTCTTTTGGCCTCATTTTACAGCATAAAACCTCAATCTGAGGGCCGCGAGTCTTTGTACTAGCTTGGAAAAGATTAAAAAGCACGGTGGAATCAGATGGTTTGGAGGTCAGGTTAAAAGATTGCTCAGGCTAGTTCTCTTTTTCACTCTAATAACTGCGTCATGAAACGAGTTAATCTTTATTATAAATCAATCTCTAAGAAAGGACACTACCCACTGTCGCACTCCACTCTCCGTTACTTGCCAGTGCCAGCTGCCAGACAATGCTGCTGTCAGAGTTTAGGCTCGTGTTTCTGATGCTTGGCATTCCAAATCTGCCATCGCGTCAAATCTTTGATCCCATATTGCTGTGTATCTGGCTTCGTTCTGTCAAAATAGGGTTGTTTTGATAGTGTATATAATACTATACTGATAACTCGGCCCTTGGCAATTACTCAGGATGTGAAATAAAAAGGAGAACAGAGTATGGAAAGTAGCATGGTAAATATAAGGAAGACCATTGTGACAATCAAAATAATACAGAATGAGAAATAAACAAATGAGAAAAACAACTTAGTGGGCATTTTTTTTTCCCTGTTGTTCGATTACCATTCTATATGTAGCACTATAATATAAGAACCTTTTAATGCTTGTGGTAGCAATGATTTGATGGTATGAAACCAGTAGCTGAACTAGGTGATTGATTTAGGCAGGTTTGGCAGCCTGGCAGGTTCATCAGAATTGGTGTCAGCATTAGCACTTGCATTCATTACTAGAGGTCTGCACAAGCAAACTACTTTCTATTTATCTGAACAGATTGTCTATGACTAGTGTCGGCATTAGCACTTGCATTCATCAGGATTGGTTTCAGCATTAGCACTTGTGTGTTCTTTTGTTAATCGAAGCATTTAAGTTGAATCATATATAGTGGTTAAATGATCTTTTTGTTCATAATGACATTAACGACATTAGTGTACTAGGAAGGAAGATATTATAAGCATTTGCCCTTGTCCCTTTTAGTCTTCGTACATATTCCATCAAAGACTAATAAATTTGTTTTGCAATGCAAAAAAAAAAAAAAAAAAAGTAATATATATATATATATATATATATATATATATAATCATGCGCGTTAGAATTATCTCTAGTTTAAACCTTGGGAATGGGAGGAAACGGGATAGATCAGGTTCTAGGGTCGTTTTACCCTACTTAGAAAAGATTTTGGGAAAAGTTCTCTTTGAAAGATGTTGCTCACATTATAAACTTCAAGCCCTTGAATTTTTGTAAAATTTGATCGACACTTGATATGATTTCTAGACAAAAACTGGAGGGGGTTGGTTGGTGCTAGTAGAACTAGGCTTAATATTAAGGAGTCATGCCATTTGTTAACAAAGTGCATTTTTCTAATTTTAAACCTTACAGTTAGGTATTATAATATTTGGTCTTATGTATGCACATTGTGATTAGTTTATGCTGTTAAGTTGATTGAATAATATATGTGACATTAGCAGAAACACTTGGTGGGGAAAATGGACAAGAGTTGGATAGATTTACCAACTCGGGTGTCGAGGGAATATTTGAATGGGATTGACGAATTCATCAAGTTTGCTTACACTAGTAGACCTGAAGGTTCCTTCATTAGTTGTCCGTGCCGGAGATGTGAGAACAGATATAGTTTTTCTGTGTAGGTTGTGAAGGATCACCTTTATTCTCACGGCTTCTTTAAAAAGTACAAAAAATGGACGAACCACGGGGAATCCTACTCTCCTTTACATTGTGACGAAGATAATGGAAAGGACAAAGCAAATGGGGATGATATGATTGGAATGATATACGAGGCTCTAGGAAATCCACAACTAGGCACTGAGAATAATGAGCAAAGTATCGATGATTCCGAGACAGGGCCAGATGAGCATACCATGAAGTATTTGAAACTTTTGCAGGATGCACAAACTGAATTATATCCTGGTTGTAAGAATTTTACAACATTGTCGTTTCTTGTTCGGCTTTTGCATATGAAAGTGCTATATAGGGGGACAAACGAATCGGTTGATGGGCTATTAAAGTTGTTTCATCAGTCCTACCCAGAGGGTGTGAAGCTTCCTAATTCACATACTCAAGCTGTAAAGGTAACGAAAGATTTGAGTTTCAAGTATGAGACATGGGATGCATGCCCAAACAACTGTATGTTGTTTAGAAAGGAGAATGCAAAACTAGATGCGTGCGCCATTTGTAATGCTTCTAGATGGAAACCGAATGATGGCGACGGTTGTGTCAAACAAAAAGCTGCAAAGCAAATGAGGTATTTTCCTTTGAAGCCGACGTTGCAGAGGTGGTTTATGTCAACTGAAATATCTGAGCAGATGAGATGGCACGCTGATGGACGTAAGAATGACGGTGTATCCAGGCACCCCGCTGACTCCCCTGCTTGGAAAGATTTTGATCAGCGGCACAAATCATTTTCCAATGACAGTCGGATTGTAAGGTTTGGGCTGGCCTCTGATGGATTTAATCCATTTGGATCAGTGCATATAGCACATAGCACCTGGCCGGTTGTGTTGATACCATATAATTTACCGCCATGGATGTGCATGAAACAACCATTTTTTATTTTATCTGTGCTTATTGATGGCCCAAAAGGACCTGGTGATAAATTATTTGCAGCCCTTAATTGAGGAGTTACTGGATCTGTGGAATGAAGGTGTACCCACATTCGATGCATCAACCAATCAAATGTTTCAATTGCGGGCAGCTTTGTTGTGGACAATTAACGATTTTCCTGCATTTGCTAACTTGTCTGGATGGAGTACCAAAGTTGAATATGCTTGTCCGGTTTGCAATAAAAATATTGTATCTTGTTGGTTGAAGTATGGTAGAAAGCATGCCTACATGGGTCACTGTCGCTTCTTACCAAATGGTCACAAGTTTCGAAAGGATAAAGTGTCATTTGAAGGCAAGAGGGAATTGAGAGACAAACCAAGATTGCTGTCTGGAACTGAGTTGTTGAATCAGTTGGATTCGGAAGGAATTCTAACACAATATAGGATGGAGGACCTCAAACAAAGAGAAGAGAGGCCAAACGAATACCGAGCTGCAAGAATTCGAAGTCATAATTGGAAGAAAAGGAGTATTTTTTTTGAATTGCCTTACTGGAAGTTCAACCTAATTAGGCATTGTCTTGATGTGATGCACATAGAGAAAAATATGTGTGACATGCAACATATTATGGACAATACTTGGCATTCTTGGAAAATCTAAGGACAACATCAATGCTCGGCATGACTTGAAGAAGATGAAAATCAGAAGAGCATTACATTTGCAACGAAGAGGGTCCAATAAAACCTATTTACCCCTGGACAATTTACAATGAGCAAGGATGACAAAGACTTGTTCCTTAAAGTCTTAAAGAATGTTAGAGCGCCTGATGGGTATGCTTCAAATATCTCAAGACGTGTGTGTTTAAAAGAGAGAAGCATTGGGGGACTTAAGAGTCATGACAGCCATGTTCTTATGCAACAACTTATACCTGTGGCTATAAGGAAGTCATTGCCCAAAGAAGTTGTTGAACCCTTGATTGAATTGAGCATTTTTTTTAGCCAATTGTGTTCTAAAGGTAATCGCCCATCGGACTTGGAATATCTTCGAGACTGCATTGCATTAACACTTTGCCATCTCGAGAAAATTTTCCCACCAGCCTTCTTTGATATAATGGAGCATCTGCCTATACACTTAGTTAATGAAGCACTGATTGCCGGGCCAGTGCACTATCGGTGGATGTACCCAATTGAGAGGTATCTTCTTACATTGAAACGATATGTGCATAATCAAGCTTGTCCAGAGGCTTCGATTGCTAAAGGTTACTTGATGGAACAATGCATGCAATTTTGTGCAAGATATTTGCACGAGGTGGAAACCAAATCTAACCGTCCGGGTAGGAGCTATGATGGTGGTGATAGAATGGGTCGAGCTATAGGGGAAAACACGTTGTTCCATCTCGATCAAAAGTAATGGATACAAGCTCATCGTTATGTTTTGTTCAACACAAGTTCAGTTGCACCTTTTGTAAAGTAAGTTAATTATGCTATCTTCTAAAATTTTAGATTTTCTTAGGTATTCGTCGCCCGTTCACGTGATTATTACTTTACACAACCAGCACATAGAATTCCTGAAGAACAAAATGCCCCGTGTAGATGACCATCTTATTCGACGGGAACATTTCGAAACATTCCACACTTGGTTCAAGGAACATGTAGATTTTCGCTTTAAACACATATGACTTCTAGTACTTTTTTGGTTTAATAGGTTCAAACTTTGCGGAGTTCAAGTGAAATAATTGTTTCTGAAGAGATCAAAAATTTGGCTTTTGGGCCTCATGACATTGCAAGGAGGTTTAGTGGCTATATCGTGAATGGGTATCAGTTTCGTGTTATAGCCATTGACAATAATCGTGCAACTCAAAATAGTGGTGTAGCTTTGAAAGCCGATACTGTGAGCGTTGCGAGTCGAAAAGACAAGAATCCTCGTGTAGGAGCTGTGTACTACTATGGACAACTAACTGATATTATTGAAATTCGATACACTAATGACACTTAAGTTTGTGTTGTTTAAGTGTAGTTGGATTGACAATGTTCAGGGCAAGAAGGAAGATGCATTCAAATTCACATTGGTTAATGTAGATGGTAGATTTCTCGTATCTTGATGGTGCCTCTAGACCTGCAAAATCAGGAACCGTTAGCGCACCTTCGCCGTTGATGGCAAAGACCCTCCGATGCTTAAGTTAGTAATGGGATTTACTAGTTAAGCAAAGAACAATGCGTATAACAATGAGTTACAACGTACCTTTCACCGTAGGCATAATGCATGTATTTATAGGTATAGGTTACCTTGCTGACCAAGGGTCCTTATTGCCCTAGTTTCCTTTTCACGTTAGGAAACCCTTCCTAATAGGATTCGTTCTATTAGATGCAGTTCCATTACCATACTGGTCCTCCATGGTTAATGAGACTCTTCCCCATATAGGACTTATTCCCATATGGTCATGCAATATGATATGGAATGCTACGTTCCCTATCTGATATGGAATGCTCACGTCATTCCATTATTTCACGGGATACCCTTCTTATCACGTAAGAGAGTATTCTAGACCCTTCCAGAATGCCATGTCGTTCTGTTAGCCCAATAGCGGTCTAACCGTGCTGCCACATAGCTCGGCTAGACTGCTGCTGGTATGTAGATCCTAGGACCGAAATATTCGTAGCTCGGCTTGACCCTGCACCTTATCGTGGTGCCATGGTGGACTATGTATTGCGCGCCTGGCCCTATTCGCGGCCTTCCTAGCTCGCCCCCCTGGAGGGTACATCCAGGCTGTGTAGCCGAGCTAGGGTACTCAAAGGGAATGTGTGTTTTACCCTCTCCAGTTAACTTCGACCATTTGTTGTACCGAGGTGATCAAACAAGCGATGAACCGTTCATACTTGCTTCCCAAGCAAATCAGATTTGGTATCTTCCAGACCCTGTGGAACCAAGCTGGCAAGTTGTTGTGAAGATGTCTCAAAGGGCATTGTTTGAGATGCATTCTAACGATCCTCAAACCGAGCCATTTGTCAGTCAGGAATTAGATGATAACGTCGTGCTTTGAGATGAAGAGGCTGGTTGGGTGAGAGAAGGAATGGAAGGTGATGAAATGGATGTTTGAAATGAAGGATGGGCCTCCACTTAGACATGGCGTGGTTCATTTTGTTCTAATCTGAAGTTGGTCTTTTGAAAACTAGTCTTTTTGTCAAGCATGTAGTTCTAGTCTATGGCGAACCACAATGTTCTTTTGAACTTATTGTTAATCAATTACTATGTGTAGTGGACTTTTATGGATTTATGGGACTTTAATGGATTTCGTTGGACTATTTAATTCCATTTCATCATCTGTTGGTTGTAAGTTTAATGTTTGTATTGTCTTATTGCGCTTTCTTTTATTTATTTATTCAGATACTAGTTATGCTCATACATGCATATTTAATTTCATTGTTCACAAAGTGGTATGTCGAAGAGAAAATCCAAGCATGATCTCCCTCGTAATCGCCCACAGACTATGTTTGAGGCATGTCGGAGACATGAATTGAGTCAGACTATGTGGAATCCGTAGATCATACCTCTTCACAACCAGCATCCAAGGTAAAACCATTGCGACTTGCAGCTCATGTTTGCCAATTTTATTTCATTTTATCATTTGAGTTGTGGTAGGCTTTACCTCTTCTTCTCATTATGCTTTAGTTACCTCCTCACATGTATTATTAATTTAAATGTTCGCAGGGTTGTATGTCGAAGAGAAAGGCCGGACATGGTCTCTCTCGTTCTCGCATTGGCACTATGTCTGAGGCATTGCAAAGACTTGCAGCTGAGCCAGATGATATGGAAGATATAAATGCTACCTCCTCACAGCCACCGTCCCCAACATCACCATTGCAACCTGTGTCTCGGGTGACACCCCTACAAGATGCTCTGACTTCACAATCGCGCCAAACTACAACACGTGACTCAGGTATGAAATAAGACTGCGCAATTTTCAGAAAATTTTGCTACAATGGTGCAGGATACTTAAAGCTATTTATTGTTGGCTGATTATACTAAGTCCATGTTGGCTGATTGTGCTGTTGATTGTCTAGTAGCAAGGCCTGACCCACCTAGTGAAAGGCGTGGACGAGGTTGTGCAAAGGGGATCAAGCAATGGGGCACTGGAACCAAGATAAAGGTAGAGTTTGATGATAATTTCCAACCATTGAACAAAAAACGTAAAAAGTTGAAGGGACAAATTGGTTTAATTGTGCGCAATCCCCATCGAGTTCCACTCACATACCTGAATGGAATATGGTGCCCTTAGATATCAAAAAGGCCATTTGGAGAGAGATTCAGGTACAAATAATAGGCTCCTTGCTACTAATTTTACTTATTATTCCTGTTATTATTCTAGTTTTTCCTCCATATTTTGCCTATTTTTTTGCAGGATAATGTAATGGATTGTGCAGACGAGTTTTATTCGATTGCAATGGGAGCATGCAACAAGTTGTGGAAGGACCACAAAAGTAGGGCCAAGAACAACGACTATAAACCAAACAAAGATGATCCAAATATTTTCTCGAAAGTGCCTAAAAATATCCTGCTAGATCAGTGGGGAGACCTTGTAAGATATTGGAGGAATAAGCACGTAAAGGTAATAATGTTGCAATATATACTTGGTTCACCCATAGTTGTTATTGAACCACTCAACTTCTTAACAACATAAAACTTACTATATACGTTGAATTGTTAATGTAGGCGAGAGCAAAGACGAATTCCTTAAGTCGAGGCCTTCGTGGCCCTGCTCATAGGACTGGTCGAAATCACTTTGCACAAATACGACATGAGGTAAAGCTTCTTATGTTTTATTTGATTTAATTTGTGAAAAATGAGCAATAGATAACTCTTATTTGTCCGATGATCTTAGATGAAGGTGGCTGGAGAGGTCATAGACAAAATGAGTGTCTTTATTAAGACACGCGATCCAAACGACCCTGATGTTAAAGACTTTGTGGTATGACCATATCTTGTCCAGTAACTTTTCAATTTCTATGTTGAGTACTTTTTTTTTTCCCAATGAATGTATGCTGATGGTTTTTTTTTTTTTTTTTGACAATATAGGAGGATTATAATGATCGACTCTCTCAAATAGATGAGCCACTTCAAACGATAGAGATCCGCGACAAGATTTTCCATGAGGTGTTCGGAGAGGATGGACATGGTTATTGCCTTACTCATGGCTCAGGTGTTCCTCGAAGTGTAGTGTACAAGAAGAATGCACCTATCAGAGGCGTCCTCAGCTTCAACAATTGATGAGATCACTAGTCAAGTACGTGAGAGGCTTACTGGTGAGACTGAGGAAAGGCTTGCTGTTGAGATTGAGCAAAGGCTTACTGCTGAGATGGAGGAGCTGTGAGAGGGGAGGTTGAACAAAGGCTTACCAGTGAGATTCAGGGAAGGTTGAATGAGAAGTTCATGGAACATTTGAAGAATATCCAGGCTCGAATGGACTTCTATGAGTTCCGGGCAGGAGCACATGCCTCCAAACAGGTTAACTATGCTTGTGAAACTATCTAGTTTTTGGTTACACGAAAGCTGAAGTTTACTGATGCTTGTGATTGCTCCATTTGATGTTCAAGGAGAATTGTATTGACAATAATTTATATGCAGTGTTTGGATGCAGGTAGTGGACATCGTGCAACTAGCGAGCATCGTGCACCAAGCGGGCATCGTGGAGTCCGAGAGTCCGTGGGAGATGACATTCATGGTAGTGAGCTATTAGGTACTCGGCGAACAAATTCTCAACAGGTATTATTCTTCTAGGGACCTTTATCTGAGTGAAGTTCTATCCTCTCCTTTTTAGCTTTTATGTCTGCTGGTACTAGTTTCTTGTAGCTGCCTTGCCCCTCCTAGCTAGCATGTCCTTTCTATGGTTTAAATTGTTTAATTTTGCTTTGATGGGCTCCCTGCTGCTGATTTATTGGTAAATTGAATCCCCTAAATAGATGCCAATTGAGTCTCCTCTTGGGCTCTACTGATAAGGGCCTTAGTTGGCCTTCTCTCATTGACTGATGAGCTAAACTAGTAATGAGGTACTAGTTTGTGAATCTGGACAGAGACAAAATGGACTAAAATGTAAAGTTCATTTAGAGGACATCCCCCTCTAATAAGCTGTTCCAAGGAATTGGTACCTAGAACACCCATACAATGGGCCAATTAAAATGTGAAATGTGGAGAAGGTAAAACCCGTACTCCCTCTTAGGTGCCCTAGCTCGGCCATACAACGTGGATGTGCCCTACAGGGGAGCCGAGCTAGAGAGGCCACGAGTAGGGCCGCGCGCGCAGTACGTAGTCGACCATGGCACCACGATAGGGTGCAGGGTCAGGACGGCTATACCGACGACAATATAGCTCGGTCCTAGGATCTACAAACCGACGACAATATAGCCGTCCTACGTGGCAGCACGGCTATACCGCTATTGGGCTAACAGAACGGCAAAGCGTTCTGGAATAATCTAGAATACTCTCTTACGTGATGAGAGGCGTATCCCGCGGTTTAAGGGAATGACGTGATCATTCCATATCAGATTAGGAATGTAGAATCCTATTGAGATTCGGAGTACACAATCATATAGGAATGAGTCCTATATGGAAAGGAATGCTATTGCATAAAGGAGACCAGTGTAGGAAAGGATTCCTAATGAGAATAGGATCCTTGGACAACCAGCACCCTGCATCTATAAATAAGGTACGATACCCATGAATAAAGGTACGCTGTAATTGGTGTTTACATGCTTTGCGTGATTTCCGGTTTCCGCCTAGTACGTGATACTAACTTAAGCATCGGAGGGCCTTTGCCAACTAGGGCAAATGTGCTCTAACTATTCCTTGTCTTGCAGGTTTAAAGGCACTGTCAACCCTACGAGAAATCTACCCTCTACAAAATGGGCCTGAGTTGAATGGAAGTTTGTGAATCTGGACAGAGACAAACCAACTAATGACTAGAAGTTTTGCACCCGAGTTGAATGGAAATGAATGAAGATGGGCCTAAGGCTGCCCTACGAAATGACCATTGCGAAAACTAGACTCTTAACAAACAAAATGGGCTTCTAAGGACAGCCCCTTTAGAATAGGCAATTCCCAACGTAGTGGGAGCAACAAACCTGGAGTAAATTGAATCAAACAATATCAAACTTTGAGCATAAAAAAAGAGCAGGATAAACAGTGCTGCACCTGTTTGATGAACGAGAGAAAATATCCAGGAAGCTCCTACAACTTGAATATGGAAGTAGAATTAACCGAAATGGAAGCATGATAGGGAGGACATGATGTATGAATCTAATCTATGTCTGTGGGACTCAATTGCCAGAAAGCATTTCTTTTATGAATCTAATCTATGTTTGTGGGACTTTAATTGCTTGAAATTGCACCAGGTTTAGTTTGCAGAACTTGATAAGTTTGAGATTTCATTCCTTTCATTTAGTCAGGCCTTTTTTTTTTTTACCGTACTTTCATTTATTATCAAATATGGGAATCGAGGAACTTGCAGATTCATCAGTTTGTCTTTTGCCCTTGTTCTCACTAGCCATGCCACATGATCAATCTCTGTTGCCCTTATGAAGTCACAACATTGATGATGAGTCTTTTTGTTCTATTGCTATATCATGAGCTCATTTGGAACCCAAAGAGTTTTCTAAACTACCATGAACCAATAATTCTTTTACAGTGGACACACGGACACATTGATTTTTAAAAAGTGGACACGATACGGCATGAACACATATCACATTGATTTCTATAAAATGAAGGACAAGGAACACATTTTGAAACTTTACCTTATGATTGTAGGTAATTAGAGAGAAAGTATGCTTGGCAAGTTTTGATATTCCGAAACAAGACGTGGCAGAGGGTGTTGTTATTAGTAAGGACCCATTGCTAAAAATAGATGGAGTTTCATTGCGTATAGACTTTTGGAAAGTTCTAGTTGACAAAGCTATAAAGCCAAATGCCCTTTTGGAAAGAGCTCGTCAAGTTGTGACAAAGGTTGGAGATGCTGTTGGCGTTTATGTTGCTTGGCGTTCTAGCGATGTACGAGACAGTTTTATTCTCTCTTGTAGTTGTCTTTTTTTTTTTTAATGTGTGATCGAGTGTTAATCAATTTTTTTTCTTATTTATTCATTCAGGTTCTTTAGAAAGAGTAGATTATGGTGCGCTCACAAGCTACTACAAGGGCATCCTCCATTTTGTGTTATATGTCTCATTTCCCTGTAATTAGCCTCTGTTTTTACTTTCTTTTGAAAGTAAATGCCATAATGTTTTGGAAGTAGTGAGATGTTTTGGATTGAAATGACTAGACATTATATTTTGGATGTAAATGGTTGGATATGATCATTTTGGATAATGATGAATGGTTGTAGTTTTGGAACTCAACTGCTATGAATGAAAGAATGCCATGGTTTTTAGAATGTGCGTATGCCAATTGGATATCATTGAATACATATGTGGCTTCATTGGCTCCAGGAAGAAGTCCATCGGCTATTACAATCTTTTAGAGACTACCCTTTTTGCGATAGCATTTTTGCGGACTCAAAAAATTTATAATACTAGAATCTTTTAGCCACTGCCATGTAGCAGTCGCAAATATAGCATACTAGCGACTGCATTGTGCAGTCCCAAAACATAGAATATTAGCGACCGCACTTTATACAGTCACAAAAGTATAGAATATTAGGGACCGCAATTTGTACGGTCACAAATATAGAATATTAGCGTCCGCAAAAATACGGACTCTAAAAGATATGCAGTCGCTAATACGTTGCGACTGCAAAATGCAGACGCAAATACTTTTTGAGACCCAACCAATCGCGCCCCTATTTTTGCGGTCGCAAATAGATCTTGCGACTGCATAATGAGCAATTGCGACGGCATCTTGCGGACGCAAAAAGCCTTTTTTCTTGTAGTGTTATTCAAATGACGTAAATCACATTGAATCGTGTTTACGGTATTTTTTTTTTCCGAGCTATGAACAACTCATGGGTTGTTTCATTTTGTGAAATTTGGGTTTGTTGGATACGGAGTAGGTATAGAACCTCTCCTAAACCCAACAAAACTCCCCTCAAGAGCAGAAGTGCCAATGAAACACTTGATATACCTTCGGGATTGTTTTCTGGATCAAAACTTGTCGGTTGAGAAAGGGTACAATTTGCTGGCTTTGGATTTTTATACTGATTTGGAGTAACAGTAATGATCTTGGGGGTGACAGGAGAGGTGAGGCTTTTTCTACTGACAGATTTTTTCGATAGGTTTGTGAATGAACTTAATTTTGTACGCGCATTTCTCGCTCTTGTCACTATTGCCCAAAGAGGTGCCGTACGTTCTTGCACAACCAAGATTCCCATGGCAGAATGATGAGCTACGAGTGTAAGTTCTTGACGCGCTACGCCATTGCCCTGAGCTGCTGGGAGCAACCCGCGAATCCTGGGATGTGACAGACAATGTCGCGCGGTGCTTGAAGTAAACCGCACGGTGCACATGGCTACACCGCACGGTATAGGTGGAATTTTGAGCCGTACAGTCTCAAGCATGGGGCCATACGGTTCAGGTGGTTTTGGAATTTTGGTCCGTTTGATCCAAGGGACTGTTCCGAGGTATATTTCGTGCTCTTTCATCATCAGGGATGCGCAAGTCATCAAAATTGGGGTGTCTACAGGTGGGCTGACGTGCCCCTATTTCTTGGATTTGGGTATATGCTGGCCTCAGTGAATTGTGGTGGGCTGACGTGCCCTAGCCTTGGACAAATGTGCCCCTCAGTTCTGAATCTATTGGTGGTTTTGGCTATCATTGATTCTTCCATGCATTGAAATCGTCTTCCACGAGTCTAAGACTAACAAGACCATTTAGGGTCTGACTGGATAAAGACCTTGTGTGAATTTGGACTAGGTCCAGACAGAGGAGCGACTTTACAATGATGCCCCTTGGCAAGACATAGACAACGAAATGTATTTTTGACAAGACCATGCTGACTGAAAGGATTTGACATGACTGACAAGACCGAGGGATTTGATCGGCCTTTTAGAGAACATAGTGGATTTTGACATGAGTGACAACAAAGGATTGAAAAGGTCTTTTCATCAACTGAGTGACTCCCCTTTAGGATGCCCCCCTGTCTGGGGCGAAGATTAACTGTTAGAAGATAGAAAAGACTATACTGACTCAGAGTTCTGAAGGATGGCAAACATGCCTCACGATTGATGTTGAAATTGTCATGACAAAATTGAGTTTTTGATGACTTTCCCTTCGGGATTTTGAAATTGTTTCAATCCATCAAATGATTATCATTCAAATTGATTATTTTGTCAAAACACGAGATTTCTTATCATGAACCCATGCCCCAGATTGCTGATGATGTCTCATTAAGATGCCCAGTTTGAGAGGCTACTGATGAAGACCCACTGATGTGCCCCAATTTGCTTTGGCTGACGCTAGTGTTTGCACAATGCTTTGACTTTTAAGGGAGATTAGACTGTTCCCTTTTGATTCTTGCTATTAAGTTGCGCTTTCCAATTTGAAAGGTCTTTTATTGAGGTTGTAATGGGGTCAAGGTTTTGGGCTTGACAAAGAAAGGATAAAAGGCTAAAAAATTTCATTTTTCTTAGGGGTGATTAGAGCTAGCATGTAAGGACCTGAAAATTTTGATTTTTTTTTTTTCAAAAATAAAGTTGGGATAATGTGTGAAATGAAGTATAATGATAAAATTAGCTAAGTGATGAGAGGATACATGTGATGTGTAGTGTTGGGGTGGAATTGGTTTACACAAGTCACATTTGGGCTTGTAGTGTAATTTTTGGGGTTAATT